>JAJOOH010022863.1:0-53663 GCA_029582605.1 Solanum gracilifrons
TTGATATGGAAAAGGGACAGATGAAGTTCAGACTAAACAATGAAGAAGCAACTTTCAATATATGTAGATCCATGAAGCAGAATGGTGAGCTACAAACAATATCTGCTATAACTTACAGAGTGGAGAGTGGGTCAGAAGTGCAAATTGAAGAGCGATTAAGTGTTGATGCACTAGCAGCAGTCATGATGAATTTTGATTGTGATGGTATTGAAGAGTATGATGAGTTGGTATCCTCACTTGATAAATATGAATACCGGTTCAAACCAAAGAAGTATGAGCTGGACATGAAGAATCGAGAGTCCCCACCCACAAGACCATCTATTGTGGAGGCACCAAAATTGGAGCTTAAAGCTCTACCACCGCACTTGAGGTATGCATATTTAGGCGAAGAGAATACTTTGCCGGTCATCATTACAGAAGATTTGAATGAAAGGAAAGTAGAGTGTTTGGTGACTGTATTAAAGAGGTTCGAGCGAGCGATTGGGTGGACTATTGCAGATATTATTGGGATCCCCCCGGTATCTGTTCTCACAAAATCCAACTCATGCCAGATCATAAGCCTAGTGTGGAGCACCAGAGAAGATTAAATCCACTGATGCAAGAAGTAGTCAAAAATGAGATCATCAAGTGGCTGGATGCGGGAGTTATTTATCCCATCTCAGATAGTAATTGGGTATGTCCTGTGCAGTGTATACCTAAAAAGGGTGGTATGACTGTGGTTCCAAATGAAGGAATATAATCTCAAAAGAATTAGCAACTCAATTCTCAAAGACTTAGAACTCAAAGGTACCACTACTCTCAAAGATGTTCAATATGTGAAGTTCAAGCGGAATTTACGGGCATGAACGACTCAACTCGAGGGTCTACATAACAATATGGACCTCATGTATACGAATCTTCTCATTATCATACTTAATTCCTCACAACTAAATAATTACGAATAGAATTTTTAAAATAAACATGAACTCAAGAACTCATAATCAACATAATCTCAAAAATACTCAAATCTAGGGGTAGAATCCTAGATTTCTTTTGTACTGATTTGAAGATAGATATAGGGTGTGAGGATGAACTATTCCAACACTATGATAGCCTTACATACCTGGAAGAACAAGGTTCTTGAGGAATCTTGAAAAATCTTGAACAATCTCGAAGAAGAACTTGATTATAAGCCTTGAAACCCTAGCTTGAAGGTAAATGATCAAGAAAACCTTTCTTGAGATTATTGAATTAGTTTCTTGAAATCTCTATGGCAAAGAATTATGATTTTCATTAGTGATTCATATTTGTATGGAGGAATTTGAGTTGAAAAGAATGGAATTCATGGATAAAGACATAACTTAAACAAGAATCTGGAAAAAGATTATAAGAATCTTGAATGGAGTATTTTACTTTGATTTTTCCTTAGTGTTCTGCCCCAGGGTATGAGAGAGAAGAGAATGATAGATTAAAAGATGAAATCTAATTGTTTTGAGCATTTTATTAGTAAGAAATTCCTTTAGGGTTTTCTTGGAGGTAAAAAGACAAAATGACCCTTTTTAATGTTTTCCCCTTGGCTAATTCGAAACAACATTGTATCAGGTTTCTAAAATAGTCATAACTTTTTACTCTGAAATTGGATTGACACGAAATTTGTTGCGTTGGAAAGAATATTCAAATAACTTCAATTTGATAGGTTATGAGCCACGTAACTCTTTTATTCCAAGAGATATGGCCATTTGAAGTTGACCCAAGTAGAATCTTACATCAAAACTTAATCAATATGAATGAAAGGAGATGACACTACTCTAATAATAGGAAAAATCCTTAATATCATAAAGCTTTTTATCATAAAGGAAAGTTCTATTTCTTAAAAGTGTCAGTAATAGCAAAAGCAGCCTATCTAGAATGGCCGACTCCTTACTAAAGCAAATATGTATGCAACCGCATAGAGGAAGTTAAGCCAACCCCTCTATTTTCATCTTGAAAGATTCGGAAATATAGAACATACTCTACACACTATGGAAGCTTACATACCTCAAAGAACTAGGTTATTGGCATAATCTTGAATTTCTTAAACGAATTCTTGAATCTTCCTCCACTTCAATCTTTTTTTTAAAACCCTAAACACTTTTGGGGATGAATGAAACAGATTCTAATCAGTTTAGACCCTTAATTGGGTGAAATTTGCGTTTAGAATAACTGGGGGTAAGAAAAAGACTAAAACACCCCTCCTATTTTTGGGTAACTTTCCTTAAATGGATCGCCTAACATAAAAAGGGCATATCTCCTCCATACAAACTCAAAAATTAGCAAACTCAGTGGCGTTGGAAAGAGGGCGCAAAGATATTTCATTAGATATCTTGTGGGTCTCCTAACTCATATTGTACTAAAATTTATTGTTTTTTTAAGTTGACCCAAACTTTAAAAGAACCTAGGAATGACTTTAATGAATTCTCTCTAGTTACTTTTGGAACACAAGGTGATACATCTAGTACTTTAATACTTAGGAAAATTTAAATTCCTTGGTAAAAACATACTCACTATGAAGGATGGTTTAAGTTTTAGCTCATAATGTTTCTGTGGTGTTACACTCTACTCATGCAAAATACATAAGTTGAGGGTGGTTATGAAAAAGGAAACTGAAAAAACGGTATGAAAAGAGTTGTGTGTAGAAGAAAGAAAAAGATAGACAAAGATGTGACTCAAGTCAATAGAAACAAAGAGAAGAATGATAAAGAAGAAAGAAACAGAAAAAGTGAAAAAATAAGAGCAATAAAGTTAAAGTCACATCCGTGCTAAAGAAAATGAAGGAATAGAGCAGAAAATAAAAAGATGTCAAGAGTTGGTTGAGAGAAGAGGTAAAAAGCCAATGTAATGTCAAAGAGGTCATAAAAGTCACTAAAAAGTACCCAAATGTACCCTACCTGACCCTGAGCCTACGTTTCAAGCTAAGAAAGTCCTATAGTGATACTAGTGAATATTTTGGAGAATCTATGTAATGAAAATAAGGGCAAGCCTATGGTATTGAACACTAACAATACTTGAAGTCACTTCGGAGCGTGAGTATTGAATGAATCCTTAAACTTGAAATTTAGCTTTGTTGTGTGAAAAAGGATTTATTTTGAAGTGAGGGCATGCGGCGACACTCCCAATGAGTTAGGGGATCATCATGGCTTCTTTTCTTCGTTCATTGAGTTGCCTTGTTCCTTTTTTCTCATTAGTGTCCATGCTTTGTTCCTCAATCCAAATACCTGAAAATCAAGGATTTACATCAGTTATTGGCACAAAATATGCATTTAAGGACACTAAATCTATTAAAATAAAGACCTAAATGAGTCCAAATTGTGGACTCATCAACACCCCCAACTTAAACTTTTCTTGTCCTCAGGTAAAACTCATGTTCGGCAGTTCAAAAAGGATGTCTCAAATAGTGCTACACAAGACTCAATCTTGAATGCACACAAAAAAACTCAACTAGCTCATGCAAGGATCAATTGTGCACACAAAGATTTAAGTTCTGACTCACCATTATCAAAGACTCTCAAGTTCAGAATACTTGCTTCAAATGCAAGTTCAAGTTCAACAAAGGTACTCAAATGCCCTCACACAAAGAATGATTCCATATTCACACACAATGGTTCACAATTTAAAGCTCCAAAATCAAATGCAATGCTCACACTCACAAAGATGAACACAATGCATGATTTCACACATAGGTTTGCCCTTATTTTCCTATCAACAATTATTTCAGCTCACTCAAGATCAAAAAGGTCTTTTCAATGCTTGTAACGGGGCTGAGTGCAAAGGTATGGTCATTTAGGTTTAATGGCGGTAATCCTCATGAAATGTGGTGTGAAAAACACTTTTTTTTTCTTTTCTTCATCATTTTCATTCATTCTCACAAGTCACCCCATTATTCACTTTCCATGCACTGTTGGAAACCCCATTTTCTTTGCACTTTCAAAACTTTATTCCATAATTTTTTCATTCTTTTCTTCTTTTCCTCTTTTTTTATATATGGAGGGGTTCCAATTTTATCAAAACCATAGATCAAAGGGGATTTTCTTGCAC
This sequence comes from Solanum gracilifrons, assembly GCA_029582605.1. Lineage (NCBI taxonomy): Eukaryota > Viridiplantae > Streptophyta > Magnoliopsida > Solanales > Solanaceae > Solanum > Solanum gracilifrons. Next base: position 4,054 of record JAJOOH010022863.1, read on the forward strand.
TTCTTAATTTAACTTCTCTTTTCACCACACCCCCAACTTAGACTTTTGGACTATGTTGGCTATTCACACAAACCACAAATCATGAGGATTATGGGTAATGTATCAAGAAAGGTCACAATTTCATCAAGTTTCTCCCAAGAAAAGGTTAAGGCTCAAAGGTTGTTCAAGCAGAGTTTCACATACTCACAAGGTAGGCCACAAAAAGAGGTATCATGCCAAATTGTTTCACACTCTTCAAAGTTGCCTAAGAGATTGCATTACTTAGTCAATCGGACCAATAGGGCAAATTCTAGGTGTCACTACACATGGTTCATGGTAAGCTCATTACACAAGGCACTTACACCAATGTCAAACAAGACTCCACACTTTCACTAGTGTGCAATGTTCATCACAAGAGACTCAATTAGATACTTGGCTAGTCACAACGAGATGCGAAAAGTTCACATATTCTCTATGAAACTTCATTTGGCCTCATCGTAGCTGCACATTCATTTTTGTTCGATTATGAGCAATATTCAACTCATCGGTATTTATCAAGATCGACACTCAAATTTGAAAGAGAGGAACCACATTCAAAGACAAATATGAGGTGGCACAATTTTTTTCCGGAAGGGTCCAAATATCATTTACAATTAAAATCAAGGACTCACAAGCTGAATCATCCACCAAAAACAGTATAAAACACAATTATATATCAAAACCCAAATATATACACAAAACATAATCACAAAAGGTGGGCGTCACCTCACCAAAAAATTAAAATCATATGTCCTCAAATGCGAGCAAAAATATCCAAAAGTCAAAAAGTAAGAAAGAGAAGGAGCTAAAGAGGGATCCTATCTAAACAGTCACTCCATTTGTCAGGGCATCAGTGCTTGATGTATCACTCTGAACTTGGGCATCAGTGCCCGGAGTCACCTTAGAAGGAATAGCTCCGCTGGACCAACCCATAGATGTCTGTGTCAGCGATGTCTAGATCACCGACTGCATAATCGTCTCTTCAAGATCTAGCAAGTCTCTATATATGGTCTCCTCCTTAATCTCTATCAGCTGCTCATCGGTCTTTGCCTTCAACTCCTTAACTGTTGCATCATCACTATGCACATATCTGGTGGTAGTCGAAGGAATCTCTGAAGTCTCAGGGGCATCCAAATTATCTAAAGTCCTGGAGGCCGGAGTAGGAAAAGATGCCTCTGTAGGTATCGAATCGACGTCCACCTCCGGGGATGTATCCACTGGAGCTGCCCTCCTCCTGTCAACCTCCTCTCGAGTGTACTTGACCTCAATGCACCGGATTTCAGTGGAGGAAGAAGGGGTAACCTCAATATCTCTCGTATCATCCCGGGGCACTCCAGAACGCCGACAAAACTCTGTGATCAGGACTGGTAATGGAAAAGAGGTATGTCTCTCCTTGACCCTCATGGCCATCTCCTTCTCAATGATAAGTCCTAAGTTGAGCCGCATCTTTCCTAAGATAAACCCTAAACAAGATGTCTTCGTATGTCTGAGGATGGATTCATTTTATAAAGGCATGATGGAATTGCTGTTGAATTCGAACCAATATCGAGCAGCTATATTAAAATCCTTCTTCTCAATCTGGACGCCCGCCTGTATCCATCTCAGAGTGACATTAGAGAGAAGGGGAGCAAGCCAATCCTTCAAGTTATCCAAGGACTGAGTTATAGCCAAGCCCTCATACTGGTTCTCCAACCCCATGGCTCTTTCAAGGACAGCGTTTATAGTATCACTGCAACACCCAACTTCCACACCTCGGACCATGACCGACTTAACCAATCTTAACTCACCGACATTTTTCTTACTCTTTGGCACCAAGGAACCATATGCATCATAGAATTTCCAGAACCATGAAGGAACATAGGGGCCTTGGGGCTTGGTGAAAATCTGAAATATGTGCACTATAGTATCTCTCTCACACTAGAGTATCTACCCTCTAGCCCCTCCGTCGTTAGAAACTTCTCCTCTAGGATGGTTTGGAATCCATCACCCTTTAACCTATTTAGAAGCCTAAGGGAGAGACGACTGGTGGCACATGTGCCGTATGAAGTGTCGGAGTTGGCACTGAGTCTGCTGGTGTGTGAAGTGGAGGGACTCTAGCTAAGTTAGGGTGAGATCTAGCTCGGAGCTCAGTCTGCCGGGACTGTAAAGGCTAGTCATCCTCAGGCTCAGATAAAATATCCTGGGAGCCAGTAGTCACCCTGTCTACTATGGGCCTCTTGCCCTTGCCTTTCTCTCCCGGTGGAAGCTCTTGCCTTCCTCTCTTTGAAGGATTTGATCCCCCTTCATTGATTGTGATATCCCGTGCTCTTTTTAGAGGTGACATGTTGATGTTGGTCCTTACCATGTCTGCAACAACATCAAGAAAAAGTGAGAAACACTTCAAGAAAAATCACAGCAAAACAGATGCAGACAAACTCGCCGAACAGGTCGGTGAGTTGCCGAATCACTTTGGCTAGCTAGATCGGGCACGCCGAAAAGATTGTCTCAAAATTCTCAGAAAAATTTGGCATGTCGGTGATTTGAAGGCCTTTCGGTGAATCGCCGACAGCATTCAGTGATTCGCCGACAGCATTCGGAGAGCAAGGGTTAGCCCACCAAAAGTTACAGTGCAAAAAGGGTTCAGGTGTGCAGACAAAGGGCGATCAATAAGGACTTTCGGCGAGTCACATAGTGTTTTCGATGACCTTAGGCTTCTTGCCGAAAGTTACAGAACCCAACTACTCATTCAACATGAAATTAAAGGCAATATGAGGAACTTCTGCGAACGAGTGAGTGATTCGGCAAGCTCGATCAAGCTCGCTAAACGACCCAATGTGCCTCCTTTCAACCAAACATATCAAATTCAATCCCGCAACCCCTGACAACAAAATCAAAGCATTCACTCATTAAATGAAAGCAAGAACCATTATACCCATTACCCCGGTATACTGAGACTTCTCTCGGTTTTTTAAAAATTTGCCATTTGATGAGTTTTGCCCTTAAGAATGACGTCACCCACTCTATCATTGGGAAAATTATGTCGCACAAATACGGGTTACTTAGACTTCACCTGACTAAACCCAACGACATGCAAGCACAACCCCACAAATTCTAACAAATTTTACGGCACAAAATTACTGGAATTCAACATTAAAGGCATTATGGGCAAGGATATCGAATTAACGCAGGCACAAACAATGACAATTAAGATCAGATAAACCCAGCACACATCACCAAGATAATATTAGTAAAAATGAGTACTAATTCGATAAAAGTAAACTTGATGTTCAGAAAACCAACTTAGCTACTGATTAAAACGATATTTAATTGCTAGGCGGCAATGTAATCCACTCCGTAGACAATTCCAACAACTAAAACATGGTATAAATGCAAAACTATAGAAAGTAAAGTCTGGGTGTAAGTTTGGGAAGATTAAAAGTGAAGGAAAGTGAAATAGTTGGAAGTTTAAACCTTAGGCCTTTTAAAAACCATCCAATTCTCACCCATTCGGTGACATTAGTCGTGTTTGCCGACCTACTCAGTGACACACCGAGAGGGCACCTACATCGCTAAGTTTTACAGGACCTCCAGTTAATGTGGGGGTCCAAAGAGCGAACTAGACTGCGATCACCGACGTGGTCGGCGATTCACCAAGTTGCTCCTGGGCTCGCCGAGTTTTACAGACTCCAATTTAAAATTATCTTGATTCCAACGGTGGTCCAAGTCGGACTCGACGACATCTTCGGCGATGCACCGAATGGACTTTTAGCTTGCCAATCTTTCCCTTTCTAACACTTTCTGCTCTTCAACCTGCACAATCAACACACTATTATTTCTAAGACAAAAATAATGCGATGAAAACTTGTGTTGCTTCCCAAGAAGTGTCGTACTTAATGTCATGGCACGACTTCCCCACTCAATTATGACTTGTGGGGTAGCTATGAGACAACACATGACCCATTTGGGTCTCTAACAACTACACAGATATGGAATGGGAACCAGTCATCTCGTTCAGCAGTGAGAGATTCTCTTTCATCTCATTCAATACTTTGTCGTGCTCTTCGACTTTATGGAGAATGAGAGAGAGTATCTCTTCTATTTGTCCACCCTCGTACACTTAGGGCTTTATACGCTCGTGATGGGGAATGTACCAGTCTTTATTTTTTTTCGGTGCTTCCAAGTCCATGATCTTTTTGGCCACTAGGTCAAGCTCAATTAACAGAGTGGCCAAGATCTGGTACTTCTCAGTCTCCTTGTTGGTCTTGGTAATGTGATCAAGGAGCTGTACTGCTATTGAGTAATGTACTCGTGATAGACCTCTCGGAGTCATTTGGTTAGCCACTCCTCTATTTTCTGGACGAGGACCTCTATAGAAGTAGTCTAATTGCATGTTTTCTAAGATGCCATGAGTTGGCCATTGTAATAATAATGACTTAAACCTCAACCACAGCTCATGGATTAACTCACCCTCTATTTTTTTTAAACTTAAGATATTATCCCTAAGAATCATCATTCTCAAAGGAGGGAGGTCCATTTGGTCACCATTGCTATAAGACATGCACTATTATACTGCTCTAATCAACAACACACAAACCAAAACTAAAAATTAAGTAATTTCAACTATAATTAACAAAAACAAAATCTAACTTAACTAAGAATTCTCAAATAACAACACTCCCCAGTAGCGGCGCAATTTTGATTTCACGTATCAGGACACTTCACCCAATACTAAGTGCCAACGATCGTTAGTCAGTACTATAACCCAACGAAGTGAGTTGGGGTTGAATCCCACAGGTAGTGGTACATATTTGAGAATCAATAGCAAATCATAAATATCAGAGCATTAGGTTTAAGAGTCCTAGGATGTTTGGGGTCATTCGTGATCCTACGTCTCGTGTTTACATCCAGGGGTAGCCTCGGGGTATGATAAACTTGTTATCAGAGCATTAGGTTTAAGAGTCCTAGGATGTTTGAAAGCCGCACTAAGTAGATTCCTTTTCATGGGTGTAAAGTGCACCACATCTAATGAGAGAGAGGCTACAAAGTGTTTTAGGAAAACTTCACTTTCTTTGTACTCTTATCGTGCGTAAGGTATGATCCAACTTCTTGTTTCTAATTTTACGCTATCTTTTTGAGATAATGCCTCTTCGTAGAGCTTACCCAAGGAATTCTAATGCGTGCAATGCTAATGCAATTCCTCCAGTCCCAGACCATGAGGTTTCAAATGCAGAGTTTCAGAATGCGATTCAGCTTTTGGCTCAAAGTATGACTAATCAAAGAAATCAGTAGGTCCCAGTTCCTACTAGAAGAAATGGTGGATCCGTGCCAGCTAAGGTCCGAAATTTTGTTAGGATGAGTTCGACTAAATTTTTAGGGTAGCAAGTTGGTGAGGACCTACAGAATTTCATTGATGAGGTTAAGAAAATCTTAGGAGTGATGCAAGTGATTGGAAATGATAGGGTAAAGTTTGCATCCTACAAGCTTAAGGATGTTGCTCACATTTGGTTCACTCAGTGGAAAGAAAACAATGGTGCGAATGCAGCTCCTGTGATTTGGGAATATTTTACTGGAGCTTTTCTTGACAGATTCTTCCCGAGCGAGTTGAGGGAGGCTAAGGCTCAGGAATTTATGAATTTGAGACAAGGTTCAATGTCATTCTAAGACTACAAACTGAAGTTCACCCAACTCTCCAGATATGCTCCACACTTGGTTGCCGATCCCAGGGTAAAAATTAGTAGGTTTCTATATGGGGTATCCAACTTGGTGAAAACAGAGTGCAGAAATGCTATGTTTTTAGACGAGATGAATATTTCTAGGCTTATGGCTCATGCTCAGCAGGCTGAGAAAGAAAAGCTTAGTGAATAGGCTAAGGACAATAAGACGGCTAGGACAGGACACTACAAAAAAAGTGTGAATTACATGGAGATTTTCCTGGGGATTAGTATGTAAATACTCAAGAAATAATTTCCTGCAAATTTTCATACTAATCCTCAGGAAAATCTCCATGTAATTCACAGTTTTCTTTTAGTGGGAAACTATGAATACTCTCAGTAGAAATCAAGTGGTGGAAATCGTTCGTAGTTTCAGTAGAGGTTTTCATCCCCAACTCCTTTATAAGCTAGTGCTCCATCGCCCAGATCTCGACATGATCAGAAAGGTAGGGCATCCGACTCTAAGTCTAAGGGGAGTACTTCAGGTAACATGACTTATTCAACTTGCCCAAAGTGTGGTAAGAACCATCCAAGCGAGTGTCTTGCAGGCAAGGAAAGATGCTTTGGGTGTGGTAAGACTAGTCATAGGTTGAAGGATTGCCCTTCTACCAAACAGGGGCAATGAGGTAACAATAATAGGACTCAAACTACAGTCCCAATAACACCAGTAGGTCGCCCAACTCAACCGGTTGTGTCATCTGGTACAGGTGGTGGTCAGCGCCAGGGCAGTATCTATGCTCTCCAGGCTCGCCAGGACCAGGAAGATTCTCCTAATGTGGTCACTGGTACATTACGAGTCTTCCCTTCGATGTTTATGCAATGTTAGATCTAGGGGCTACTCTTACCTTTGTAACTCTCTTTATAGAAGTAATCTTAGGTGTTAGTCCAAAAACACTTTCAGAACCCTTCTCAGTCTCTACTCCAGTTTGTGACCCACTTCTAGCTAGACAAGTATACAGAAATTGCCTTGTCACAGTCTCTTAAAAATTTACCTTAGCAGATCTTGTAGAGTTAGAAATGGTAGATATAGATATCATTTTAGGCATGTATTGCTTACATTCCTGTTATGCCTCAGTCAATAGTAGAACTAGGAGCGTTCGATTCCAGCTACAAACGAGCCATCTTAGAATGCAAGAGTAGTAGCTCAGTTCCTATAGGTCAATTTATCTTTTACCTTTAGTCCAGAAATATGATCTCCAAAGGGTAGTGTAGAGCATGTTGAGGAAAAAGGGAAAGAATTAGCAAAATATGTTCATCGGCTTTCTCGCTTAAAGGTTAATCTTACAGACACATCAGATGGTCGCGTAATAGTCTAGAATAGATCAGACCCTTCATTGGTAGTGGAGGTTAAAGAAAAATAGGACAGTGATCCTATATTATTCAAGTTGGATGATGCAGTTTATCAGCATAAAGTAGAGGTTTTCTCCCAAGGTGGAGATGGTCACTTATGTATTCCTATGGTGGATAAGTAGTTGAAGCTTCCTTGATTGGGCCAGATTCGGTTCATGATGCTATGAAAAAAGTTCATCTCCCCAGAAATTTACTTGAGATAGAAGTCCTATGCAGATGTAAGGAGAAGGAACTTAGAGTTTTGGATAGATGATTGGGTTTTCCTAAAAGTATCACGTATGAAGGGGGTGATGAGATTTGAGAATCTTAGAGGAGTCTGTCTATAGAGGGAGGTACTTGGGAAGCAATAGCAGCCATGTAGGCCAAATATCCTTATCTTTTTCATTTCGATTCCAATTTATCTTGAGATAATAGTTTCCTCTCCGGTTTCTCAGTTTACTCTTTCAAAAATTGAGTCTTAGTAATATGTTCCTTCCGTTGCTCTTGCATTTTCAGCATATCTGCATGTTCTTAGAACTCAATTCAGTCAGATTTTAGTTTCTAATACTTAGTGGTAGTGATTGCTACTCCTTCCCTCTATAATTAGCTCGTTTAGACTTCATTCGAGGACGAATGTTCCCAAGAGGGAGATATTATAATACCTCGGAAATCAGACTTAGAACTTGCAGCAGAAAACAACAGAAAAAGGTGAACCGCAGAGGGGTACACGGACTGTGAAAGGGACCATGGTCCGTCACCCTCATTGTGGTTCACACCCAACCCGAGAAGTGGTGGACCACAGAGCTCTTCTCAGGTCGTGTACCAACTCGCGAGTCATGGGAAGGCTCGTGGGAACAAGACAGTACCTTCTAAGTTTAGGGATCAGACAACGGAGCCCTCCACAGGCCGTGGTCTTGATGACAACCCATGGGAGGGTCCGTGAACCTGAACCAACAGACTACCAGCCCAAGTGAAGAACCACGATGGCCTTCACAGTCCATGGTCTTTCACAAGGGTAGTGGTAGGGCTCTTGGTTAGGCCACCTAGAACCATTAGCCACTGACAAAGGACCACAGCCCACTGGACGGTCCGTGGTCCCTTAGACGGTCCGTCATAGGGTCCATTTTGTCTTTTCCATTATGTTTTGGGCACCTAAACTGCGTCGTTTAACCCCTAAGCTACATAATTTTTGATAGTTTAAGTCTACTAATATAGACATAGCTTTCCCTAAGCGATTCATTCAAAGAAAATTCATCAAACAAAAAGCAAAAGAGGAGAAAAAAGGCAACAAAACCCTTCAAAGAACGCAATAGTTTTTCTTCAGTTCTAGCCGTTAGATCGAAAGATTTCTCCGTGAATTTTGTCACCAGGTATATGGGATTTCACTAGTGGGTTCCTTTCATCCACTATGTCCATAGAATTCAGTCAGATTCTTGATTCTCTATATCTTGTTTAGACCTAGGGTTTCTAGAACATTAGAGAATTTTTGTGATTATAGTGTTCTTAATCATATTATTATGTGTTCGTAACACTGTTGCTTAGTTCCTTGCATTAAACTCAGAACCCTAGTTCTGTAGATTTGTCTAATCCATGAATTACACTAGCTAGATTAGATAAACAGATATACATTCCTCAGATTTCGAATGTTCATTATCATGTTATAATTCTTACATTCTATGATTTTGCATGCCATTATTTTGACCTATTTGGCATTTCAGTATTTCAGTCATAATGTCTCACATACATATTTAGTTTGGAGTAGTCTTAACAACGAGTTGGATTGGGTTTCAGAGTACCCTCATAGTCCTAGAACTACGTGCCTCCATAGGTTTGTAAGTCACCTTTCTGGGCATCATATTTAGTTCTCACGCCAGTCATGCCTTTATACCCTTAGAAAGATATATTGGGTCCTCTTGATAGGAAGTATACATTGGTCTCCACATTTAGTTCACTTGGTGTTATGTCGGTTAATAGTAGCTCCAACAGTCACACTCTAGTGAATTTGACCTGGTTTTCAGTTATACTTCAGTATTCACTCGCAGCATGTTATGTACTTGGTCATTGCATTCAGTTCAGTTCTTTTTGGTATATTTCAATTTTTCCATTCTTTTTCAAATTATATCATTACTCAGCATGCCTTGTTTAGTTAAATATATTTGTTCAGTTGTATTCCATATCCCTCATGCTCAGTACAGTCCAAATACTGACGCATACTCTACGCTGCATCCTTCTATAATGTAAGTTCAGGTACTCAGCATCCAGATCACGCGTAGATCTGTTCCTGATCCATTTTAGCAGCTTCAGTGGCGACTCTTCATATTTCGAGGACAATAGACATGTTTTTCCCCTTTTAGTCTTTTATTTCAGTTTCAATTTTGCTAGAGTTAGCTAGAAGCATGTCCCAGCAACTCTAGTCAGTTAGATGTTTTTTCAGAAATAGTATTTAGATTCAGCATTAGTATTTGAGTGATTTTTCTGTATCACTGAATCTTATATATTATTTATATATATTCAGGACCCTATTGGGTATTCCCCATCATTCTATTCTTTCATGGTTTAGCTTCCGCATTAGTTATCTTTTCATAGATATGTTCAGTTTGCTTATGATATACCAACTCAAAGTTAGCTTGGTTATTCATGATCATAGGTCCCATATTTACTTCTAGGGGGTAGTCTCGGGGCCTGACAAGAGTGGAGATCCCAAGACATAGGTCCAAGGAAAAAACAAATTTGTGACTGGTGGTTCGACATTGTTAACAAATTCAGTCAATTCTCATGATGAAGCCAATCCACACGAACAAGGATAAACCATTAAGGCTTATTAACGAGTTAATACAACATAATATTCAATGATTTGATAAGTTTTGCAGATTTGACCAAATAGTGTATCTACAGAATAAGACGTGTAAGAAATCACCTATAAGAGTGTGAATTGGTAGTCGCTTCAAAGAGAATCATTCTAAGAAGCCTATTCTCTATACACTCATGAAACCAGGAGGTGTTCATGGCTGAAACAAACACAACTATAAGAACCATAAATTGTAAAGGGTTTATTCTATGACATATGGTTGTCTAGCCATAAATTGTAAAGGGTTGATTCAATGACATATGGTTTTCTATGTACACTAATTCTTGACGGTCCAAGGATATCGATTAAAGCTCAATTAATGTTTTAGGATAGCAAGCTATTACTCAATTCTACCTTGAACAGAGAACACACAATGATTTCAAACCACTCCACAATGTAACCAAAATAATTTTAGACACAGATGACTTCGAATCACCCACTTCTGAGCTAAAAGTAGAGAATAATTCCCTTTGGAATTTTTTCAATTGAAGTTGTCTCGCGTCTAGTCTTTAAATTAAAGACCAGACAAATTTTCTATTCGTGAAAGTGGCCTAGAGGACCCACCAATGCGGAGAACAATGGGGTTTTCCTTCTCGAATACAACAAGGAGCGCGCAAATAAGAAGGTAAGAGGAGTCAGGACCTGCGAACGAGAAGGCCAGGTGCTCTAACCCTTCTCGAAAGTGGCCTTCACCGTTGCAAATACACAGACGAAATCCTCTACTCTTTGTGAATGAAGCTCAGGGTCTTTGAACGCGATGGCCAAATTTGGTTTGCAGTAAATGTATATAAACTTGTTCTGGTAACGTAAAAATCTCAAACAGGGTGTTATGAATTCATTGAGAACCCCATTCATAAAAATGAGATATGCTACCCTACAAAATTCGATATTATAGACACAAAAGAAAAAGTCAAAATTTCCATACGAGGTCATCTGAACAAAAAGTAGGTCCCAAACCCAAACTCTATTTTAAGACAAAATCAGCAAGAGGCTTGAAATTAGTTCGGAATCCTGGTGCAGAAGGGTCGTTCTAGAATAAACTCAAATTCTGGAGTTGACAAAATTCTAATTCGTGTAGGTTTACCAAGAATGTTGACCAAGATCAAACTTAGGCCTTAATTTGGAAGTTAAAATGCCTAATCACATAGACTTGCATAGAAAAGAATTAGTAATCATGCCGACCATGCTACTATCTTAAACTGACCCTTTCAGAGCGGATGAAATGGTCAAAATTAGATTTTGAGGTCATCTTCCTGAACCTTTGATAAAAAATGACCGTTCAAGGTTCAAAAGCTCCAAAACACAGAAACTTGCATAAAAACGAAATTAATGACTAAGTGACCGAACTGTCAGTCCAGAATGTCATAAATGACTTGGGGTCGCTATAAGAACGCTCTAAACAATGAACAGAAGGCATAAACACATAAATGACCTGAAGGGTCAATACATAGGACTTTTATTTGGAAACATATCGCGCATGTGTAATTGCACCAGACTTAACTACACCAATAAGCTCCAAAATAATCCATGTCTTGCAATCAACCCTGTAACTAATTCAAAATCTCTCATACATTAATTAAAAGTGAATTTCTAATCAAAACGTTTTAGTTATTTGAAAATCATCAAACTCCTCATTCGACATCATCATGATCAATATTTCTAATTGTTAACTCAAAATGTCTAAAACAACTAAACTCCATCCAATCACTAAATCACTCTTATATCCCTTAGGATTCATGCAAAGAATCCTACAATATCATAAATCACCCTTCTAATTGGACAATGATGTCAAAACTCAAATATGAACACATTGGTACAATCTAAACTAGGAAGGAAATCTTAAAATAAGAACAATAAACTAAAACATTGAAATATGACACAAGATGGAGCTTAATCGAAAAATAAGGGTATATAAAAACCTATAAACCTTCAACTAGGAAATCCCAAAAAACACCTGATCTACAATAAAGACCTTAAGGAAATTGAATTCACCTTGTCATCTACCTATCAAACAAAGCATCAACAATAGCTTAACAAATAAGATCTCAAACATTCAAAAGAGAAGAAAATCAATATGCATCAAAAGAACTAGGTATAATAGAGTTAGTCTACACTATTTAAAATCTACTACAAAAGCCCATAAATGGCCCTTTAAATAAATGTGAAAACAACCCCTAAAGTTAAATATTTAATGAATTTGGTAACCAAAATATTGTTCGCTCTTTTTACTGAAATGAATTTATGATATTAAGACTACTTAACCTAGAGTTTGTTACTATTATATAAGAAGAGAACCAATGTATCAATTAGAGCAGCCTCTATGAGCTAATACTATCTTCTTCCTCTTTCTTCGGAATGCAATTTCCTCCATTGATTCATACCAATATAGTAATTTATAAACTTGCAAAGCTAATAGATGGTCATTAAAATAAAATCAAAAGTGCAATCAAATTTTGCGATTCAGGGTTTCACTTTAGTTTTTTCCTTGATGATCCATTCTTTTTCACTCTATATAATAAAAAATGTTGAAGCTAAAAAATCATTATCTAAATCATCGAGATTTTTCTTTTATTTTTCCTTTAAATATTTCGTGATGTAATTTTTTTTGATTTGTTTAAATTAGTAATAGTATCATTTCTATAAAAAAAAATTGGGGTTTTAATGTACTAAAATATTTGATGGACAACCTGATTCAAATCTAGGCCATGTGAATTCTACCGACATGATTCAAATCTAGGTCATGTTAATTCTAATGTGAAATTGATTTTAACGATAAATAAATTTATTTATAAATAAATTCACATCCATATACGATAATATATTTGAAGATCAGAGAAATTAGTGAGTATTGATGAATGAAGATCACATATAAAGCAACATTTGATGCCTACTGTAACACTCCACGTCTTGTGTGTGAAAAACTCTGTTGATCTGGTGTTCATAGGCAAAGATGTGGTTAATCAGTAAATTTCAATGATCAAAGGTGAGATTGTACCTTCAATTTTCTTTTACCAATTTGATAAAGTATAATTGTTTTTATAAATTATAGATTATTAGAACTATATTCTTGCAAATTCTGTAATTTTGATTATATCGTTAAAACCTATGCATCCTCTTTTTGTTTTCATTAGATTATGTCTTTGATATTTTTCTTTGTGATCATTTCCTAGATCATGAAATGAACATTTTTCTCTTTATCCGTTTTAATTTATTTGGTCACACCCAAAAAATATGACTTTAACTATAAATATATAGTAATTATCACAAATTTATATGTTGAACATTTGTAAATATTGAAATAATTCTTCAAGGAATAATGGTCTAACCAATTTTTATATCATAGTTCAAGTTTTTAACTCTATCCTTTTTTAGATTTCCGGCATTGAAAACTCAATTGTCCGATCACTCAAAATTAAAGTTGGGCAGGTTCACTAAAGGGGTTGAAATGGACCTATAAGTGTTTTTCATCCTCATAACTCGAATTCAAGACCTTTTGTTAATGGTTGAAGAGATTGTAATATCCTCTACACAAGTTGTTGGTAAGTTTTAATGTGTTGATTCAACTATGTTTCATCAATTTTGTACTTATCGTTATAGTTTTGATTTAATTGTTCGTTTTATTAGTTTTTATGTGATGATTTTTCATTTTAAAGTTGTCAAAAATAAAAAATTAAAATCGATGGTTTTCTTTTTAAAATTACATATATTTTTACTTCTCTTTTGTTCAGAAAATTAGTTGAGTTATGATTGGAATCCTTAAGAAAACAATAAAAATGGCATACTCAATGTTATAAGTAATTCATTTTATTACTTAATTTTTTTTCCACTTATATTATGAGTATAATAAATCTTTTATAATATTAGTTATATTCTTTTATGGTTATATTTCCCTTTTCTGGACATGGGACAAATACCAAATTTAGTTATTGAGATGCCTTTTAGAGTTTTGATTCTTCCTCTTATGTGGCTATTCTCGTGCATATAAATCTGATAGATTATTGACAGTCTTAAATTTGTCATTGTGACGTAATTTATTAACCTCATTTAAGTCTTTTTGATATAATTTCAAATTTGACCAATTAAAAAGTTGTAGCCTCAACCTAATTTGTCTATATCCTTGTTGGTCTAGGGTCCCATCAAAAGAAGTTAATTTTTTTTCTTTTCTGGTTTGTTATGATAAAACACAAATACCCGGAGATTTGCAACTAGGTGATGGTTATCAATAAATACAAGAAACTTTAACAAACTTTATTTATTTTAGAGATTTTAACACAAAAGATGTTTGGTTTCATTAATTATTTTTTATAATTAATATATATAAATTAAAATGAATTAAACATATATTATAAATTTATTGATTATTTTTAATTTAATAAATTATGTTAACTGTCACTCCCCGAACCTACACCCTGGGCGGGACTGGCACTCAAGAACTATTGATGGCCCCAAGTGAAGCATTTGCCTTGCTTACTACTCAGCGGTTGCTTACTACTCGGCGGAAGACTTACTCATGATAGAAATACTTTAAAAAGTAAGTTCAACTACTCAATAGATACTTAGAATGTATTAAATAACATTCAACTAAGCCAAATTGACAACTCAAGATTCAAAATAAGCCAATAACAATATAGGGACAAATGAACTAACTAATTGTCTATGAAGCCTATAATAACTGAGATGGATTTCGGGACAAGACCTACGATATCCTAAAGAACTAAAATACTGAAAAGCAATAAAAAAAGGGATCCTCCGAAAGCAAGGAGGCTCACAACCAAACTCTGAAGCTCAACTAGAATCAATGATGCGCTGGATGCTGATCATGGTTACCTGTATCTGCGTCATAAAACGATGCAGGAAAAATGGCATCAGTATATTGAATGTACGAGCATGCGAGGGAAATCTAAAAAAAGACATAAGCTTGAAAAGGAAACTGAAAGAACAAACCTGGTTTCAACTAGAGTCAACTCATCTCATTCAATATAAATCAATAATATAAATGCAATATAAAGAAAGGCTTTTAAAACATGGATAACAACTTTGTGTATTTATAAATATAATAGTAACTTTGTATGTATGCAAAGATACAACATAAAATCTGCATGTATGTAAAAATACAATTTAATCTATATCTATAAGAATGCAAAATATTGTTATTGGAGTTAATCTAAACGCCAATCATCACTTAAGAGCTATATGATGATACAACATTTCGCCTCACGCTGTCAGGGCCGCCCTAGACCTTGCCATGGGTATAGGATCTGACTACTAAGTGGATCAACTAGTCTATTCTAAAAAGCACTACAGAATCATCTAAAAAGTATGACCCTTTTTCTACCCATGATGGCTAAATGGTTTATGGGGGCTGGGAGTTTTCTGAACCCTCCCACATATCAGTGCTCAATACTACTCCAAAAATATAATACTAAAATCTTTATGTGGTTTGAGATATTTGCTCAAAACATAGCTCAATCAAAGTTTCCTTTCTTAGTTTAAATGTCAAAACATTTACTTATTGGGAATACATAATCCTGACATACTCTTTTGAAGAAATGAACTTCACTCTTTACTCTTTAGTCAACTAAAAATTCAAGTTTTAAGACAAAGTTAAAACATCTGTAAAAGACCTTTGAAGTCACTATGAACTTCTCTTGACTGGACTCTTAACTTTCCTTGAATTTGAATTTATGGATTCAAGGATTGCGACTTATGATATGAAAGATCTCATGATGTTTAGGAGTGTTTTTAGATAGTTAAACATGAGAAACGATCAAGAAATCACTATCTGGAAGCAAATCCGTGACACGCATATCGATTTAAATATTTGGTCGTGAATTACATTTTGAGGCAGAAGGTCCGTGACAGCTCTGCGATGCAGAGAAAAATTCTGTGAAATGTGGGGAAGGTCCGCAACGCAGACTGGGTTTTTTTATTCGCACCACGTTTTCCTTCTTCATTTTCTAACCCCAATACGCCTAAACAAGAATCTATTCATAAACGACACTAAAATCGACACGATTTTCTCAAGAACTCAACAATCTCAACTTAAGTCAAGAATGAAAGTCAATATTCAACAACACAATTCAAAATAATCAACTTTCAGCTTTCTAGAACGAATTTTGCTTAAGTAAACATGATTGGTGAATTGGTGAACTAACCCAACGCTATGAAAGTCTCACATACCTTGTAGGATTGAATCCTTGGCGAAATCCACAACCAAAATCGCAAGAACTTGACGAATCTTGAACTTCTTTTCTCCTTTCCTCCTCTTTTCTCTTCTCTCAAAGCCCTATCATAATTATCAATTGCGTAAACTGAACTAACTCAGTTTAGACCCCAAATAAATTACTAAAACTGGATTTAAGTAATTGGTTAATTAAAAGATCATAATACCCTCCTAAATCTGGTTTTGACTTTCCTTATCTAGACAACCCGACTTTAAATGGGCATATCTCACTCATACAAACTTAAAAAGGAGAAAACTCGGTGGCGTTGGAAAGATAATTAAAAATATATCCAATGGTATCTTGTAGCACACCAAACTCATCATGAGCTTGGAGTTATGGTCGTTTGATGTTGACCCAAAACTCATACTTACCTTAACTTTGTCAAACTTTCCAAATTTGATTATTTCCGAAAAGGGTTTTTCTCTAATACGAAGTGTTTCTAGTAGCGGGGTGTTACAATATCTCCCCCTTGGAAACATTCGTACTCGAATGAGATTAATCTTAGCAGGCTAAGGGGGTAACATCTAACATCTAGCTAAAACACCAAACAAGCAATATGTAAATACATCATGCCAATTCAAAATAAATGCCAAGAAAAGTATTAGTACCTTAATTTCGAACTCCTTCCGATTCAAAGAGATGTGGGAATCTCTTCCTCATATCTTCCTAATCTTCCCAAGTAGTTTCCTAAATAAATTGATTTCTCCAAAGAACTTTGATTGATGCTACTTCCTTTGTCCTCAACTTTCCAACCTAGCGGTCTAGAATAGAAACATGAATCTTCTCAGAAGGCAAGTTGTCCTTCATACCAATATCTTCAGTAGGTATGATAAACAAAGGATTTCCTATGAACTTTTTCAACATAGAGACATGAAATACAAGATGAACCGCTGCTAACTCTTAGGGTAGCTGCAACTCATAAGCTACATTGTCAATCCTCTTGGATATTCTATAACGATCAATATATCGGGGACTAAGTTTCTCCTTCTTACCAAATCTCATAACACCATTCATGGGTGAAACTTCAAGTAAACCCAATCATCTACTTCAAACTCTAAGTCTTTTCCCATAACATCGGTATAGGATTTCTTGCAACTCTCCGTTGTTTTCAACCTTTCATGAATGTTCTTATTTTTCTCCATAGCTTGATGAACTAAGTCTGGTCCTATCAACCCAGCTTCGCCAGCCTAGAACCATCCAATAGGAGATCTGCATCTTTTACCATTAAGAGCTTCACAAGGAGCCATTTGGATGCTAGATTGGTAACTATTGTTGTAAGCAAACTCAATCAAAGTTAGGTGATCATCCCAATTACCATTGAAATAAATCACACAGGACCTCAACATATATTCTAAGGTCTGAATAGTGCGCTCTGCTTGACCATTTGTTGAGGATGAAAAGCAGTACTCAAGTTCACCTTTGAACTCAAGCCTTTTTGGAATGACTTTCAAAACTGTGCAGTACATTGTGCTTCTCTATCTGAAATAATTGATACCTGAACCCCATGAAGTCTTACCACCTCTTGAATATACAACTGAGCATAATCATCTATTGAATGGGTAGCCTTTTCCGGTAAAAAATGGGTTGATTTAGTCATTCTATCAACAATCACCCAAATAAAATCATGTTGTCTGTGAGACCTTGGTAAACCTATGATGAAATCCATATTGATCACCTCCCACTTCCATTTAGGAAGTTCTATATTCTGAGCCATACTACGTGGCCTTTGGTGCTCTACTTTAACTTGTTGTCAATTCAGACAGTTAGAAACAAACTTTGCAATGCCCTTCTTGATACTACTCCACCTATAAACCTTTCTCAGATCACAATACATCTTTGTAGTACTCGGATGGATAGAATATATGGAGCTATGACCTTCCTCCATGATCCTCTCTTGCAGTTCATCCACCCATGATACACACAATCTACCTTGATACCTCAATACACCATCTCCCCCTTGTTCAAAAGTCATTAAGTTTTGCTTATGAACATTTGCCTTCAATTCAAACAAAATAGGATCTTGGTATTTCTTCTCCTTCACTTCTGACACTAATGATGATTTAGTCCCATTCATCACCACTACTCCTCCTTCTGTGGAATCCGTTAGTCGAACTCCTAATCGTGCAAGTCTATTCATATCTTTTGCTAATTGTTTCTTATCTTCTCCAAAATTGGCAATACTACCCATAGATAACCTACTCAAGGCATCAACAACAACGTTAGCCTTGCCTGGGTGATAAAAAATACTAATGTCATAAACCTTGAGTAACCCTAACCACCTTCACTGTCAGAGATTAAGCTCTTTCTGACTAAACACATATTGAAGGCTCTTGTGATTGGTGAATACATCCAGATGAACACCATAATGATAGTGACACCATATTTTCATAGAAAATACTACGACAACCAACTCTAAGTCATGGGTTGGGTAATTCTTCTCATGAATTTTCAACTGTCTGGAGGCATAAGCTATAACTTTGCCATTTTGCATTAACACACAATGCAAACAAATTCTAGATGCATCACAATATCCAACAAAGCCTTGCGTACCTTCTAGTAAGGTCAATACTAGGGCAATAGTCAACCTCTTTTTCAATTCCTAAAAGCTTTTCTCACAAGCTTCAACATATTGAAACTTAACTGTTTTCTGAGTCAATTTAGTCAAAAGGGTCGAAATAGATGAGAACCCCTGCACGAACCTTCTATAATTTCCATACAACCCCAAGAAACTCCTAATATCAGTTAGAGATGTAGGTCTAGGCCAATTCTGTACTGCCTCTATCTTCTGGGTATGAACTATAATTTCATCACTGGAAAAAATATGGCCTAAGAATGCCACAAACTCAAGCCAAAACTCACACTTAGAGAACCTGGCATACAACTCTCTATCCTTTAGAGTTTAGAGAACTATTCTATGATGGCTAGCATGATTTTCCTCATTCCTCGAATAGATTAGAATGTCATCAATGAAGATTATAACAAACATATCTAAATAAGACTTGAATACTCTATTCATAAGGTCCATGAACGCTACAGGTGCATTATTTTAACCGAATGACATGAATATGTAATAACCCTAATGGGTCATGAAAGCTGTCTTCGGAATATCACATTCGCTTACTCTTAACTGATGGTAGTTAGATCTGAGGTCTATCATAGAGAAACAAGTGGCACCCTAAAGTTGATCAAAGAGATTATCAATCCTCATAAGAGGATACTGATTCTTGATGGTAACCTTGTTCAACTGACGGTAATCTATACATATTCTAAGGGAGCCATCCTTCTTCCTCACAAATAAGGCTATAGCTCCCCAAGGTGTGACACATGGTCGAATAAAACCATTCTCTAGGAGATCTTTCAACAGCTCTTTAAGCTCTATTAACTCTTCTGGTGCCATCCTAAATGGCGGAATATATATAGGACATGATCAGGAAGAATATCTATACCAAAATCTATTTCTCTCTTAGGAGGGACTCTGGTAATATAATATGGAAAGACTTATGAAAACACTTTTACTGTTGGAACTGACTGAATAAGAGGTATCCTAACACTAGAGTCATTAACTCGGACTAGGTGATAGACACACCCCTTGGAAACTAGCTTCCTCTCCTTAATGTACAAAATAAAATGACCCTTAGGCACTGCTGAACTGCTCTTCCACTCTATAATTGGTTCACTGGGAAAGTAGAACTTGACTATTCCAGTTCTACAATCTATTGATGCATAAAAAGATGAAGCCATTCCATACCTAGAATGTCATCAAAATCTACCATGTCTAACTCAACTAAGTCAACCATGGTACTCTTGTGATTGACAGAAATGGTACAATCACGATAGACTCTCTCAGCTAGAATAGACTCACCAACATGTGTAGAAACACTGAAGGGCTCAATAAGTTGCTCAGGAAGAACATCAAAATTCATCACAACATAAGGAGTCACAAAATAGAAACTCGCTCCTCGATCTAGCAAATCATAAATATCAAACTTTAAAACTTGGATTATACTAGTGATAACATCTGGCGAACCCTATTGATCCTGGCGACTAGTGATAACATAAAGATGTTTTGATCCTCCGCCTACCCTTGAAGTAGGTCTTCTAGATGAAGCTCTGTCTGGTGGAGAAACTGAAGAAGACTGGGCTTTATTGCCCCCATTACGATTACCCTGCCTGTTCTTAGGATAATCTCTCATAAAATGACCGCTCTGAGCACACTTGAAGTAACCAGTGGTGCCATCACAACACATCCCTGAGTGGCTCCTACCACACTTAGCACATGCAGGAGGCTTACTACCCACTTGTGCCATACTACCCTGAGAATGGTTAGGTCTGACTCTAAAATTCTGGGAATTTTGACTATTATACTCACCTTTGTTCCTTGGTGCAGGTGCACTAGTAGATGATGGAGCAGGTCCCTTTTGTTTCTGTTGGAAGGACAACCAGTTCCCATTACTCTTTTGCTGCCTGGACTCATTCTGTGATGTCTTAGCCATCTTATTCTTAAAATCCTTTTTATCCCTAAGCTTGTCCTCCTCAACTTGTTACGCATGAATAATTAGCCTTGCTATGTCCATATCCCCTATCAACATAGCTACCTTGCATTCCTTGCTTGATAGACGATACAACCCAACAACGAATAAACTCATCTTGCTTCTACTTTCAGCAACCATCTTCGGAGCATAGCGGGAAAGTTGTGTAAACTTCAGACTGTACTCATGAACATTCATTTAACCTGCTTAAGGGTGAGAAACTCTCGTACCTCTTCTTATATGAGTTCTCGGGGAAAAAATCTCCCCAAGAAGGCCTTCTCAAACAAATCCCAAGTCACAAGTGGTGCACCCTCAGATCCATTCTTATTCCATTGATCAAACCAGATTCTAGCGACACCCTTCATTTGGTATGCAACTAGTTCCACCCTCTCAGCATAAACAACATGCATAATCTCAAAAACCTTCTGAAGCTCTTCAACAAAGTTTTATGGATCCTCATTAAAACTTGAGCCAGTGAAGCTTGGAGGATTAATCCTTAAGAACTCACGGATCCTTGAAGTATTAGCCACTTCCTGACAATTCTCTCTTTGTTGCCTAGCTTGATTAGTCACAACTTAGCTCAACATTCGGATGGCCTCACAGAACTCAGCATTGGTGACCTCTCTTTGGGATTTCACTTTAGGTGCATTAGGTACCCCTTGTTCCTATGGTTTAACATTCCTTCCAACCGAATTTCCTCTAATAGCTCTTAATGAAGGCATGATCTGAAAGACATGCACAAGCACGAATTAGAATAAACTTTTTAGAGATAAACTTTATCGCACGAAATGATTATGAAAGAAGAATGATAGTTCCTAAATGTTGAAGCCTCCTAATTATAGATGTGGCACGCTTCACACTGATAACCCAAACTCTACAGACACGGCTTCATAGACTCCCCATGAATCTTTGACTCTATGCTCTTATACCATGTTTGTCATTCCTGAGCCTACACCCTGGGAAGGATTGGTGCTCGAGAACCATTGTTGGCCCCAAGCGAACCCTTGTCCTGGCATACTACTTAGCGGAAGACTTACTCATGATAAAAATACTTTAAAAGGTTAACTGAAATACTCAATAGATACTTAGAATGTATTAAATAACATTCAAATTAGCCAAAGTGGCAAGTCAAGTTTCAACATAATCCAATAACAATATAGTGAAAAATGAAGTAACTAACTATTTTTGAAGCCTCTAATATCTGAGATGGATCTTGGGACAAAACCCATGACATCCTAATGAACTAAAATACTGAAAAGGGGATCCTCAGTAAAAACAAGGAGGCTCACTAACAAACTCTGAAGCTCAACTAGAATCAACGATGCACTGGATGCTGATCCTTATTTCTTGTATCTGCATCATAAAATGATGCAGGCCAAATAGCATCAGCACATTGAATGTACGACCTTGCGAGGGGAATTCTAAACCAAGACATAAGCTTGAAAAGGGAACTGAAATAACAAACCTGGTCTCAACTAGACTCAATTCATCTCATTCAATATAAAACAATACTATAAATACATTATAAATAAAAGCTTTTAAAACATGGATAACAACTCTGTGCATTTAGAAATACAATAGTATCTATGTATGTATGCAAAGAAACAATATAAACTCTAGATGTATGTAAAAATATAATTTACACTGTGTATATAATAATAGAAAATATTGTTGTGGGAGTTTATCTAACTGACAACCATTACTTAAGAGTTATGTGAAAATACATCCTTTTGCCCCACGCTGCTAGGGCTATCATATACCTTGCCTAGGGTATTGAACCTGACTACTAAGTGGATCCAGTAGTCTATGCTAAAAATCACTAAGGAATCATCTAAAAAGTATGACCATTTTTCTACCAATGATGGCTACATGGTTTATGGGGGCTCGGAGTTGTCTGAACTCTCCCCCATATAGGTGCTCAATACTACTCCCAGAATATAATACTAGCTCATATGTTTAAAAACATAACTTCTTTTTGTGGTTTGAGTTAATTTCTCAAAACATAGCTCAAAGGCTCTCTTGGAAATCAAAGTTTCCTCTCTTGCTCAATTGTGAAAGCATATACTCTTTACTGAAACTAGCTCAAAGGGTCTTTTAGAAATCAATGTTTCCTTTCTTGGTTTAAATGTGAAACATTTACTCTTTCGGAATACATAGTCCTGATATACACTTTTGAAAAATTGAACTTTACTCTTTACTCTTTACTCAATTAAAACTCAAGTCTTAAGACAAAGATAAAACATTTGTAAAAGGCCTTTGGAAGACTCTATGAACTTCTCTTGACTTGACTCTTAACTTTCCTTTAATTTGAATTTATGGATACAAGGAATGTGATTTGTGATAGGAAAGATCTCATGATGTTTAGGAGTGTATTTAGATAGTTAATCATGAGAAACATTCCAGAAATCACTGTCTGAAAGCAAGTCCGCGACGCGGAGATGCATTTAAATATTTGGTTGTGAAATAAATTTTGAGGCAGAATGGTCTGTGACTTCTCCGCGATCCGCAGATGAATTCTGTGAAATTATAACACTCCGAAAAATAGTAGACTAAACTAGATCCCTAAGCTAGGATGATAGAGCTTTATGTTGAGGATTTGAAAGTTGTATATAAGGCTTCCCGTGCTTAGAATGAGGTATTTACTATTTAAACGTCAAGGTACGTATCAGACCCCGTAGTTTAGAAGCCCTTCTATGGTTTGGTTGAGGGTTACAAGGGCATGTGCCAAGCCAAAGGGGCGAAACCTAAGACAAAGTCCAAGGTTGCCCCAATCGTGAAGCACACTGCCTCAAGTCCACGGCCACCTTCACGACCAGTGGTCTTGACCACGGTTCGTGAATGGTCATGTGAAGGGCCCTTAGAATTTGGAAGACAATACCTTGAGGCCAAGAAACTTCCTAAGGACTAAGAGCACCCTTCACAGACAATGCTCATGACCAAGGCTCATTGAAAGGCTCGTGGTCATGCCTTATTGTTGTGAAGGCCAAGGCTGCCAAAAATACATCTAGCAATTGCCTACCATTACCACGAGGGTTTTCATGATCTGTGGTGGCCACCACGAGCCGTGGTTCCACCCGTGGTTGGTGAGACAGTGAGCTCACAGGACTGCCCAAGGAAGGTTCTCATTTACGAGCCACTTCACGGCTCGTGGTGAAGACAACGGACCGTGGGAAGGCTCGTGGGATTGACTTCACCACATGGGATCCTTGGAAAGTTGAGGGAGATATTGGTCAAGGGAAAATGGGTCCCACCAAGGGTCGTGGTGCCCTTAACGGCTCATGAAGCTTGGTCGTGATGACTGGCACCTTACTTAAAGTGAGGGTTATTTTAAGGTTTTCATATTTAAGTCCAAATAAAGTGGAACCATTTTAGGTGAATTTAGGGGTACTATATAAGTATTTTTAAGTCAAATTACCCCCAATTACTTCGTAATTTCAAAACACCCAAATCAAAACCACAAAGTTCTTTTCCTTTCAAATATTTCTCTCCCTAGGAAACCTCCATTGAATAACAAGAAAAGAGATCAAATAGGGCTTGAAGAAGGGGACTTTTTCAAATGAATTTTGTTGGATTCTATGCCTAAGGTATGGGAGCTTTTCATCTATGCGTAGCCTTCACCCATAAAGCCCTTCGAAAATTATATTTCAAAGTTCTCAAATTCCCAAAAGTGGGTTTTCACTCTTAGCCATGGATTTCCTTCCAAAAAAGATTTCAAAGACTTAATTGACTTATAGTATGATTATATTTATGAATTTCTACTGTTTTAATGATGAACTACCCAAGAATCCATGGATTCCCAGTTTTTCCCAAATTGGACCTCAAGCAAGGGTATTGGTTGATACTAGTAGAATGTGATAGAGTTATCTATGTTGTAATTGTTCCAATATAGTGGAAGTGGATTGATTATGATGAAATTGAATGATTTTAGTATGAATATACATGTATTCTTGATTGACCTAAGATTCTAGGGTAATATTGATATAGCCTAATGTTATGCCATGAAAGAGGCAAATTGAGGGATTAGATGTTATCTCTAAAGATTGATGATCTTCTTCATGAATTTACTTAGATTAGATGTCTTATACATGAACTACTTACAAATGAAGCTTGTAGACATGAATGAACTTGATTTGGGCTTATATGATGGGTCATGGTTGAGTAGTATTGAGATTAACATTATATACTACTAAATGACCTTAATTGATCAAGAATAAGGCATGTGGTTAGTATACCTTGAGAATTAGGTTTACATGATCACCATGTTAGTTAACGCCTAAGAGTAAAGCTTGTAACATGAAGATGAATTCTAGGGCCTTAAGGGTAATAGGTAATATGAATGAGCTATGAATGTTGAGGCTTTAAGAAAGAAGCTATTATGCATGTTGAATTGTATATGGTATAATTGTGGAGGGACTTTACCCACATGACCGACAATACGAGTATATGAACTTCTACATGCAATGAATGTACTACTCGAATTACTATTATGTCCATGTCTATTATATTGAATGTTAGATGTGTTGATTTACGTGGTGTATGATCCCTGAATCCTATACATCTTAATTATGCATGATTGTGATATTATGGACATGCTTATGAACATATTGAGAGGGAAGTATCTATGATGGTAATGTTGTTGTTGTGTCATTGTAGGGATAATTACACACACGCACACACTCCATGCATGATATGAATATGATGTATCTATGGTGTCAGTTGAAATTCTAGTTCTCATATGCACCTTTACATATTATTAATCCTGAAATATACATGACCATGATGATCCTGTTGTGTTGATTGAAAGTCCATTCTAATGAGAACACATTCTAAGCACCGAGTGGATATGGAACGTTAGGTAGATGCCCTCCCGTGAATATAACAGGCTGGGTTCTCTAAATTATTCTCACGAGATAGAAGCTCGTCCACCAATACAATAGGTTTAGTTTCTAGAAGCAATCTCCCCATCCTATAACTATGCACCCACATAGGGCTTTATCTAGTTGATCAACCAAAAAGATAATGCATTTATTTCTACCATAGGCAAGTAGGAAATCTTCTTTCGGTGTGACGTTACATGACACCGGATTCCATGTAGCTCAGATGTTCTATGTTGGTTAAGGCTATAATCTCTCGAATGAACAAGAAACTGAGTTATGTTTATGGTTTCTCAATATGATCTACTTAGTATGAATGGTATTATGGGATACCATTCATACAAGGCACAAGTAGACTTTCAGAGTAGCCATGGTGTGTTCCTCTTATGTAAATAAATTATGAACATTAGACATGAACTATGACTAATGACTTCTCAAGAAGATCTACTTAGTGTGAGTAAGGGTATGGGACTTCACTCATACATGGCACAAGTAGACTTTTAGAGTAGCCATGGTATGGTTCCACTACATTATGATGATTTATGAATTCATGCATGCTCCATTTGAATGGTTGGTATGATTGACTTTCCTTGACATGAGGTAATAAATAATAATGTTTCTTTATCTATGAGTATTAACTATGGATGAGACTAGTGTATGATAAGTATGAGCATAGTGACATAAAAGTGGTACTTAGTGTAGATAGGGTTATGCATTCTTATCTATGCATGGCACACGTATAACGTAGGATTACTTATGTGATGATTCTATTATGATGAGATGATTTTGGTATTTGACTATGTATGTACATTACGTCTTTTGATTATTGATATTTGCACTATCTCTATGATTAGAGACTAATCTTATGTTTAAGTTATTATCCTTTATGCTATGATGAACTATATATGATTTGTTTATGAGTACATTCTCTAACTATTTCAAAGATGATGTTCAAATTCGCATATAGCATGGTTTCAACTAAAATATCCGTTTTATCATGTTTTAAAGGTTTTTATGCATGGCTTCCATATTAGTGCATTTTTGTACTAACCCATATTTCTACATTTTCTATAAGTGTAGGGTTTGGTTCTTGAAGGTGATCTTCTATTGGTTTAAGCTTGGAATAGATAATTTTCCTTGCTAGTTGGTGAGTCCTCAAGTTTCTGGGACGAGTATCCTTACTTAGTAGTTTCTTTAGTATTTCATGTAGGAACTATTGTTAGGGTTGTGTC
This sequence comes from Solanum gracilifrons, assembly GCA_029582605.1. NCBI lineage: Eukaryota > Viridiplantae > Streptophyta > Magnoliopsida > Solanales > Solanaceae > Solanum > Solanum gracilifrons. The sequence goes on from JAJOOH010022863.1 coordinate 30,798, forward strand.
CCTACTTTGAGTCTTCGATTGTATTTAGATGGTAAATGAGACAATGTCTAGACTCACATTCTCTTATATGAAAGACTTTTATTGTAAATAATTTTTTTTAATTCCACATCATTTTTTGACTTTTATGTTTATGATATCCTAACGGCTTGTATGCCACCCATTCAGGGTCAAGTACGCCGTGTTACATCTAGGGGGTACCCCTGGGTCATGACAAACTTCATATCAGAACATAAGATTTTGGGATGATTCTAGGTTGAGTTCTTATAAGCCACATTTAGTAGAGTCTTGTTCATGGTGTAAAGCGCGCCACATTTATGAATGAGAGTCTACACGATGATTAGGAAATTCCATTTCTTTATTACTCTTAAGTCGTATGATAGAGTTTAATTTTATAGGGTTTTTCTTTTAATCCTTATTAGGTAGTCTACAAGATATGACTACTCAAGGACCTTGCATCGTTGGGTTTGAAGGAGACTATGTTGATGAAGGAGCTCCTACTCAAGCTTCTCAAGTTCCAGTTTACTTAATGTCTAATGAGAAGATTACGTATGGTTTTCAATTATTGACTCAAGTCGGGATAGAAGTCCTCGGAATTATATGGGTCAAAGATGGAGGAAGATCCTCTATAGTTTATAGATAAGGTCTCTAGGGTGTATAATTTTGTGGGAGTGACTCTGTTAGAGAAAGCGAAATTGTCCGCTTACCAATTGAAGTATGTTGCTCAAATGTGGTTTAGGCAATGGAAAGGAGCGAGGCCGGTAGAAGTGGTCCACATAGAATGGGATTGATTTAAGAATGGGTTCCTTGATAGGTTTTGTCCTTTAGAGATGAGAGAGGCAAAGATACTTGAGTTTATTAACCTTCTCCAAGGAAGGATGATTGTTAAGGAGTATGCTCGGTGTTATCAAGATATTCTCCATCTATAGTGGCCGACCCTAGGATAAAGATGAGTAAGTTTTTGTCGAGTGTATCTGACTTGATAGCAAAAGAATGCAGTATGGTGATGCTTGAGAATGATATGCAAATTGATTTTCTTATGGCTCATGCTCAACAGTTTGAAAAGGACAAACTTGAAGTGAGGTCTAGAGGAACAAAGAGGTATAGGCTAGATAATGATAATTTCACTCAAGAAAGGGTGAATGAACAAAACTTTCCCAGGAAGAGACAAAGGTTTCTTGGACAAAACTCTTTTAATGTTCCCCCAAGGTTTAACCAAAAAAAGTTATTTAACCCTAAGTCCAAAACAAGGATGGTACAATCCTATTCCCTACTTGTGCTAGGTGTGGAAAAAGGGATGATGGTAATCATCTAGCTGGCACGAAGGGTTGTTATGGTTGTGGTGATGAAGGTCACAAAATGAGAGATTGCCCGGTGCTTAAGGCTAGAGGAAGAAATGGTAAGCAAGTTCCTTCTAATAGTTCCGGTATGTGTTTTCTGCTTTAGTAGACTCCGGTATTACTTATCTTTTGTGACTTGAAATGCGAGACCTTGATGTTGCCCTTAGTATAAATTAGCTTAATTGTTTTTTTTTTTATGATAATGGTGGTCGGACCCTACTTGACCATTTTGAGTTTTGGTAAGGTGGAAGATTTGATGAAAAGGGTGTTTGAGAAATGCCTATAGATGTTGAGTGAATAGACTCATCTAAAAAGGGTAGAAGTATAAGTTACCATGGTCTAAAATTACCATGTGTAATAGATGAGAAAGATTAATGATTACTCAGGCCGACCTTAGAGTTGAAAAAGATGATATGCTTAGATAGTAAGGTTATTTGACTGTCCTTGATGTCCATGATTTAAATTGGCTTGGAATTCTCAACTTAAGAAGTACATTCAATTGGGAAGTTTAATCCCGGTTTTGTAAGCTCATATCAAATCTTGAGTGGATATAGTAAGGTTGAGATGGATTGTTGTTAGACCTTTAGTGGTTGTACAACTCGGCAAGGTTATGATGAGTTTTGCCTATGTTTTAAGGGATTGGTTGAAGGAAGTGGTAATTGAAGTTTTAGTAGGGACCTTACTCCCAAGGGAGAGATAGTATGTTTAGATATCAATATTTTGAGAGTCCGGATATCCTCATCTCTTTCTTCTACTCATATTCTAGCTTGAGACAAAGAGTTCCTTGTAACTTGTTTCAATTTGGAGTCATCTGTGATGTATGTGTTTCCCTGATCTCCTTACGGTATGCTTTTTCTTGAAGATATATGTTTAGTATGGAATGAGTTTTAATGATTTATATGTTCCTCACGTTGTTGTGCATTTTACTATGATATGGCATATTGACTACATGAGATGAATTGATAAACATGCTTTGTTATGCATTTGATGAAATGGTTTTGCTCCAAAATGTTGTGTCTAGCTTGCTTATAGTTGGAGAAGGCAATTCCTCCTATGATTATGTAATAAATGATGTTTAAATGAGTTTGTATAGGCTTACTCCCTAGGGGGAGATGGTTTGCCTAACTACCAAGGTTGTTGTGTGTTTATGTGTTGCCATGATTTCCTTCTATAATACTTATTCATGAAAACTTGTGTTTTGCAAGAAAATTAGTTTATGTGAATTGTTTCCTCATGTTGTAATGCATTGAGTATGAGTGCAAGAGTATATGTGCATGCTTTGGTTAGGAGTTGAGAAATTCCTCCTTGAATAAAATGTATTTTTGAGAGTAAATTGCATATGAGCTCCATGAGAGTATGTTGAGCATGTTATGACAAGGAGATGGTAGTTCCTCCTAGAACATGAATAGTTATGAGAATTCCATGCATAATGGGTTTGTAGATGTAGTTCCTACTTTCTTGTGTTGCATTGAGTATATTGAAATGGAGTTAATGTTTCCTTGTATGATTTGTGCATTATATTGATATGTCAAGCATGATGGGCTACTACTCTAGAGTCTTTTCTCTTAAAAAGGGTTTAGAAATGTTATTCAAGGACGAATGTTCCCAAAGGGGAGATAATATAATACTCCGTAAAATGGTAGACTAAACTAAAGCCCTAAGCTAGGATGTTAGAGCTTGATGTTGAGGATTTGATAGTCGTATATAATTCTTCACATGCTTAGAATGAGGGGCTTAGTTAAAAGTCAAGGTACGTGTTATATCCCGTAGTTTAGAAGACCTTCTAAGGTTTGGTTGAGGGTTTCAAGGGCATGTGCCAAGGCAAAGGGGAAAAGCCTAAGCCAATGGCCAAGGTTACCCCAAGCTTAAAGCACACTGCCTCAAGTCCACGACCACCTTCACAACCAATGGCCTTGACCACGGCTCTTGAAGGGTCACGTGAAGGGCCTTTAGAATCTGGAAGACAGGACCTTGAGGCAAAGCCACTGCCTAAGGACCACGAGCCACTTCACGGCCAGTGGTCATGACCACGGCTCGTGGGAAGGTTTGTGGTCATGCCTCAGTGTTGTGGAGGCCAATGCTGCAAAAAATACATCTAGCCACTGTCCACCATGACCACGAGGGTCTTCACGACCTGCGGTGCCCACCACGAGCCGTGGTGTCACCCATGGTTTGTGAGGAAGTGAGGTTACAAGATTGCCCAAGGAAGGTTCTCCTTCACGACCCACTTCGCGGCTCGTGGTGAATATCACGTACCGTGGGAAGGATCATGGGATCGCATTCACCATTTGGGAGACTTGGCATGTTAAGGGAGCTACAGTTCAAGGGAACACGAGCCGTGGTGCCCATGATGGCTCGTGAAGCTTGGTCGTGATGCCTGGCACCTCGCTTAAAGGGAGGGTTATTTTGGGGTTTTCATGTATAAGTCCAAATGAAGTGGAATCATTTTGGGTGAATTTAGGGGTACTATATAAGTCTTTTTAAGTCGAATTACCCCCAATTACTTTATATTAGCAGAACACCCAAATCAAAATCCCAATGTTCTTCTCCTCTCAAATATTTCATTCTCTAGGAAACCTCCATTGAAGAACAAGAAAAGTGAAAAACTAGGGCTTGAAGAAGGGGACTTTTTCAAACGAATTTGGTTGGATCCTACACCTAAGGTATGGCACCTTTTCATCTACGGGTAGCCTTCACCCATAGAGCCCTTCAAAAATTAGATGTCAAAGTTCTCAAATTCTCAAAACTGGGTTTTCACTCTAAGCCATGGATTCCCTTCCAAAAATGATTTCAAAGACTTAATTGATTTATATTACGATTATATTTATGAATTAATATTGTTTTAATGATGGAATACCAAAGAATCTATGGATTCCCCTTTTTCCCCAAATTGGACCTCATGCATGGGTATTGGTTGATACTAGTAGAATGTGATAGAGTTATATATGTTGTAATTGTTCAAATTGAGTGGATGTGGGTTGATTATTATGAAATTTCATGATTTTAATATGAATATACATGTATTCTTGATTGACCTAAGATTCTAGAGTAAAAGTGTATAGCCTAATGTTATGCAATGAAAGAGGCTAATTGAGGGGTTAGATGTTATATCTTAAGATTGATGATCTTCTTCATGAATTGCCTTAGATTAGATGTTTTATAGATGCACTACTTACAAGTGAAACTTTTAGACATGAATGAACTTGATTAGGGCCTATAGGATGGGTTATGGTTCAGTAGTATTGATATAAACTTTATATAGTACTAAATGACCTTAATTGATCAAGAATGAAGCATATTGTTACTGTCCCTTGAGAATTAGGTTTACATGATGACCATGTGAGTTAATGCTTGAGAGTAACGCTTGTAACATGAAGATGACTTCTAGGGCCTTCAGGGTAATAACTAATATGAATGAGCTATGAATGTTGAAGATTTAAGAAGGAAGCTATTATGCATGTTGAATTGTATATGGTATAATAGTGGAGGGAATTTACCCACCTGACTTACAATATGGTTATATGAACTTATACATCCAATGAATGTACTATTTGAATTACGATTATGTATGTGTCTATTATATTAAATGTTAGATGTGTTGATGTACATGGTCTATGATCCTTGAATGCAATACATGTGAATAATGCATGATTGTAATATTATGTACATGTATATGAACACTTTGAGTAGGAAGTGTCTATGATGATAATGTTGTTGTTGTGTCATTGCAGAGACAATTTCACACACACACTCTCCATGAATGAATATGAATATGTTGTATCTATGGTATCAGCTGAAAGTCTAGTTCTCGTATGCACCTTTACACAATATTATGTATGAAATGTACATGACCATAATGATCCTATTATGTTAATTGAAAGTCCATTCTCATGAGAACACATGATTTTGGAGTGAAAGCTATTCTCACATACTAATGATGATTCTTAGGTTGAAAGTTATTATCACATACTAATGATGATTCTAAGGTTGAAAGTTCATTCTCACCTACGTGAATCTATGAGCTATTTTATGAGTTGGGTGGAACGAAGGGTAAACTACTCGTTCAAACATGTAAATCCAATTCAAGACTAAATAAGTAATTTTGGGAAATAATGCTTAACACCGAGTGGATATGGAAAGTAAGGTAGAGGCCCTCCCATCAATACAAAAGGCCGGGTATTATTCTCATGAGATGGAAGCTCCTCCACCAATACAATAGGTCGGGTTTCTAGAAGCAATCTCCATATCCCATAACTATGTCTCCACATAAGTATTTCGCTAGTCGATCCACCTAAAAGATAATACATTTAGTTCTACATTAGACAAGTAGGATACCTTTTTCCGGTGTGGGGTTACTCGACACCAGATTCCATATAGCTCACATGGTATATGTCGGTTAAGTCTATATTCCCTCTAATGAACTAGAAAGTAAGTTATGTGCTATGGTTCCTCAAAAGGATCTACTTAGTATGAGTGGTATTATGGGATGCCATTCATACATGGCACAAGTAGACTTTGAGAGTAGCCATGGTGTGTTCCTCTGATGTAAATGAATTATGAACATGAAACATGAACTATGACTAATGAATTCTCAAGAAGATCTACTTCGTATGAGTGAGGGTATGGGACTTCACTCATACATGGCACTAGTACACTTTGAGAGTAGCCATGGAGTGGTTCCACTACATTATGATGATTTATGAATTCATGCATGCTCCATTTGAATGGTTGTTCTGATTGACTTTCCTTGACATGAGCTAATGAATATGAATGTTTCTTTGTCTATGAGTATTAACTATGGATGAGACTAGTGTATGACAAGTATGAGCGTGGTGACCTAAAAGTTGTATTAGTGTAGATAGGGTTATGATATCTTATCTATGCAAGGCACAAGTATAACTTAGGGTTACATAGGTGATGATTCTATTATGATGAGATGATATTGGTATTTGACTATGTATGTGCATTATGTCTTATGTTGATTGATATTTTCATTATGTCAATGATTGGAGACTGTGCTTATGTATATGTTGTTATCCTTTATGCTATGATGAACTATATGTGACTTGTTTATGAGTGCATTCTCCAACTATTTCAAAGATGATGTTCAAATTAGCATATAGCATGATTTCAACTAAAACGTCCCTTTCACCATGTTTCAAAGGTTTCTATGCATGGCTTCCTTACTTAGTGCATTTTTGTACTAACTCATATTTCTACATTTTCTATAAGTGTAGGGTTTGGTTCTTTAATGTGATCTTCTATTGGTTCAGGCTTGGAATAGATAATTCTCCTTGCTAGTTGGTGAGTCCTCAAGATTCGAGGATGAGCATCTTTAGTTAATAGTTTTTTTAGTATTTCATGTAAGAACTATTGTAAGGGATTTGTCCCTATATTGAGATTTCGATGGCTAAATGACACAATATCTAGACTCCCATTCTCTTTTATTAAATAGTTCGATTGTAAAGAAAAAATTTAATACCGCTTCATTCTATGACTTTTATGTTTATGATATGTGAAGGGCTTGTATGCGATCCCTTCGGGGTCAAGTACGTCGTGTTACGTCTAGGGGGTACCCCTGGGTCGTGACAAACTTAGTATCAGAACATAAGATTTTAGGATGATTTTAGGTTGATTTCTCATAAGCCACGTGTAGTAGAGTCTTGTTTGTAGTGTGAAGCACACAATATTTATGAATGAGAGGCTACAAGACGATTAGGAAATTCCATTTCTTCATTACTCTTAAGTCGTGCGATAAATTTTAACTTTATAGGGTCTTTCTTCCAATCCTTATCCGATGGTCTACAAGATATGACTACACAAGGAGATTGCATCGGTGGATTTGAAGGAGACTATGTTCATCAAGGAGCTCCTCCTCAAGATCCTCAAATTCCGGTTGATTGAATGTCTAATGAGAAGAGATGGTATGGTTTTCAGTTATTGACTCAACTCGGGATAGAAGTCTCATAATTCTACGGGTCAAAGATAGAGGAAGATCCTCTAGAGTTTATAGATAAGGTCTCTAGGGTGTTGAACATTGTGGGAGTGACTGCAGTAGAGAAAGCGGAATTGGCCGCTTACCAATTGAAAGATGTTGCTCAAATGTGGTTTAGACAATGGAATGGAGCAAGGCTGGTAGAAGCAGGCCCCATGGAATGGGAGAGATTTAAGAATTGGTTCCTTGATAGGTTTTGTCCTTCAGAGATGGAGAGACCAAGATACTTGTGTTTATAAACATTCTCCAAGGAAGGATGAGTGTTAAGGAGTATGCTCGGGTGTTTATTAGGTTGTCAAAATATGCTCCATCTATAGTGGCCAACCCTAGGTGAAGATGAGTAAGTTTGGGTCGGGTGTATCCGACTTGGTGGCAAAATAATATAGTTTGGTGATGTTTGAGAATGATAAGCAAATTGATTTTCTTGTGGCTCATGCTCAACTGTTTGAAAAGGAGAAAACTGAAGAGAAGTCTAGAGGAACAAAGAGGTATAGGCTAGATAATGATAATTTCACTCAAGAATGGGTGAATGAACAAAGCTATTCAAGGAAGAAACAAAGGTTTTTGGGACAAAGCCCTTCTAATGTTCCCCCAAGGTATAACAAAAAGAGGTTATCTAACCCTAAGTCCCAAGGCAAGGATGGTAGAATCCTATTCCCTACTTGTGCTAGGTGTGCAAAAAGGCATGATGGTAAGTGTCTATCTTGCATGAAGGGTTTTATGGTTGTGGTGTTGAAGGTCACAAAATGAGAGATTTCCCGGTGCTTAAGGCTAGAAAAAGAGAAGGTAAGCAAGATCCTCCTAATAGTTCAGGTATGTGTTTTATTCTTTATTAGACTCCGGTATTATTTTTCTTTTGTGACTTGAGATGCTATAGCTTGATGTTACCCTTAGTATGATTGGGCTTCATTATTTTTCTATTATAATGGTAGTAGGACCCTACTTGACCATTTTGAGTTTAGGTAGGGTGGAAGATTTGACGAAAAGGGTGTTTGAGAAATGCCAATAGATATTGAGTGAATAGACTAATCTAAAAAGGGTAGAAATATAAGTCACCATTGTCTTAGAATCACCATATGTAATGGATGTGAAAGATTCATGATAACTCGGGCGGACCTTAGAGTTGAAAGAGATGATATTCTTAGATAGTAAGGTGATTTGAGTGTCCTTGATGCCCACGATTTAGATTTGATTGGAATTCTCACCTTGAGAAGGTCAATGAGTTTTGAAATTTAGTCTCGATTTTGTAAGCTCATTTGAAATCTTGACCAGAGATAGTAAGGTTGAGATGCATTGTTGTTAGACATCTAGTAGTTTTAGAACCTAGCAAGGCTAATATGTGTTTAGGCTATGTTTTTGGGGATTGGTCGAAGGAAGTGGTAATTGAGGTTTTAGTAGGGACCTTACTCCCAAGAGGGAGATAGTATGTTTAGATATCAAGATTTTGAGAATTCTGATATCCTCATCTCTTTCATCTACTCCTATTCTAGCTTGAGACAAAGAGTTCCTTGTAACTTGTTTCAATTTTGAGTCATGTGTGATGTATGTGTTTCCATGATATCCTTATGTTATGCATATTATTGAAGATAATGAGTTTTCATGATTTATATGTTCCTGACATTGTTGTGAATTTTAGTATGACGCTGGCATATTTGACTTCATGAGATGAATTGATGAACATGCTTTGTTATGCTTTTGATGAAATGACATTTTTGCTCCATAATGTTGTGTTGAGCTTGCTTATACTTGGAGAAGGCAGCTACTCCTATGATTATGTAATAAATGATGTTTAGATGAGTTTGTATAGGCTTACTCCCAAGGGGGGTTTGTTTGCCTAACTAGCAAGGTTGTTGTCTGTTTATGTGTTGCCATGATTTGTTTCTATAATGCTTATTAAGGGAAACTTGTGCTTTACAAGAAAATTAGTTTATGTGAATTGTTTCATCATGTTGTAATGCATTGAGTATGAGTGCAGGAGTATATGTGCATGCATTGGTTAGGAGTTCAGAAATTCCACCTTGAATAAAATGCATTTTCGAGAGTAAATTGAATATGAGCTCCATGAGAGTATGTTGAGCATGTTATGACTAGGAGATGGTAGTTCGTCGTTGAACATGACTAGTTATGAGAATTTCATGAATAATGGGTTTGTAGATGTCTTGTGTTGCATTGAGTATATTGAAATGGATTTGTTGTTTCCTCCGATGATTTGTGCACTATATTGATGTGTCATGCATGATGGGATACTAGTCTAGAGTCATTTCTCTTAATAAGTGTTTAGAAATGTTATTCAAGGACGAATTTTCCCAAGGGGGGAGATAATGTAACACTCCGGAAAATAATAGACGAAACTAGAGCCCTAAGTTAGGATGTTAGAACTTTGATGTTGAGGATTTGAGAGTTGTATATAGCGATTCCCATGCTTAGAATGAGGGTTAGTGGTTAAACATCAAGTTACGTGTTAGACCCCGTACTTTAGAAGACCTTCTAAGGTTTGGTTGAGGATTTCAGGGGCATGTGTCAAGGCAAAGGGGCAAAGCCTAAACCAAAGGCGAAGTCTGCCCCAAGTTGAAGCACACTGTCTCAAGTCATCGACCACCTTCAGTACTAGCGGTCTTGACCACGTTTCGTAAAGGGTCACGTGAAAGGCCGTTAGAATTTGGAAGACAAGACCTTGAGGCTAAGACAGTACCTAAGGACCACGAGCCAATTCACGGCCAGTGGTCTTGACCACGGCTCGGGGGAATGCTCGTGGTCATGCCTTAGTGTTATAGAGGCCAAGGCTGCTAAACATACATCTAGACACAGCCCACCATGACCACGAGGGTGTTCACGACCCGTGGTGGCCACCACGAGCCATAGTCTCTGACCCGACCCTTTTAAATAGACTTAACTTATACTTGCAACAATAAAAAGCGATTAATGAGGGCATACTGATTTTATTCTAGTAGAGGAATTAGATGCACAATGACCTCTGAAAAGTAATTTAAGAAAATAACCGATGAGCTTTTCATGTGTATATAATATCCTCACACTCAAGGATGAAATAACAAGAAACTATGAGTATTCTTAACATAATTTGGGTGGTGGTAATTTCTCGTATGGTCAGCATAAATTTTCAGCTCCAGCACGTTCATCCGCTAGTGTTTCGTTCTCCAAGTTCAGACAAGATCAGAAAGGTAGGGCATCATGCTCTAAGTCTCAAGGTAGTGTTTCAGGTATTAAAACCTACCCAACTTACCCTAAGTGTGGTAAGAACCATCCGAGCAAGTGCCTTGCAGGATAGAAATGATGCTTTGGATGTGGTCAGTCTGGTCACAGGTTCAGTGATTGTCCTTCCAAGCAGGGTCAATGAGGTAATAATGGTAGAGGTCTACAACTTCAGCAACACCAGCAAGTCGCCCAACTCAGCAGGGTAACTCATCTGGTACAGGTGGCGGACAGTGCCAGAATAGGCTCTATGCTCTTCAAGCACGCCATGATCACGAAGATTTTCCTGATGTAGTCAATGGTACGTTATGAGTCTTTGATCTCGATGTTTATGCTTTTTAAGATGCAGGGGCTACTCATTCCTTTGTAAATCCTAATATAGCAGTTAAGTTTGACGTTAGTCCAGAAACTCTCTCAGTATCCTTATCAGTCTCTACTACAGTCGGTGCCCCAGTTATAGCTAGACAGGTATACAAAAATTGCCCCGTCACAGTCTCCCAAAGAGTCACCTCAGTAGATCTTATAGAGTTAGAAATGATAGATTTCAATGTCATTTTAAGCATGGATTGGTTACAATCCTTTTATGCCTCAGTCGATTGTAGAACTAGGATTGTTTGTTTTCAGTTTCCAGACGAACCAATCTTAAAATGGAAATGTAGTAGCTTAGTGCCTATGGGTCTATTCATTTCTGACCTAAAGGCCAGAAAGATAATCTCTAAGGGTTATTATATCATCTATTTTGGGTGGAGGATTCAAACTCCGAAACCTCAACTCTTGAGTCAATTCCTATGGTTAATGAGTTTCCAGAAGTATTTCCAAAAGATCTTCCCAGAGTTCCTTTGGATAGGGAAATCAACTTTGGAATTCATCTCCTTCCAGATACCCAGCCTATCTCTATTCCTCCTTACAGAATGGCTCAAGTTGAGCTTAAGGAATTGAAAGAGCAGTTGAAATACCTTCTAGATAATGAGTTCATCAGACCTAGTATTTCACCATGGGGTGCACCGGTGTTGTTCGTGAAGAAGAAAGATGATTCTCTCAGAATGTGCGTTGACTATAGGCAGTTGAACAAGGTCACAATCAAGAACAAGTATCCCATTCCTATGATTGATGACTTGTTTGACCAACTTCAGGGTGCTAGTCATTTCTCAAAGATAGACCTTAGATCAGGTTATCATCAGCTCAAACTCAGAGATAGTGATATTCAGCTAAAAATACTAAACACTACTCAGCTAAAAAAAACAAGTTTTGAATACTCACCAAAAGGTAGGATTTCTCGACCTCCATCTAGAAGGACCAAGGTTTTCTTTTGATTTTGATGAACAACTGGTTAGAAAATGTTCTTAGGTTCTTGGACTTCAGTTCCAAACGAAAAGCACAAGAGGAGGTGTGATAATATAGTCTTAAGAGCGATGCTTAGTCACATATACAACTGTCACTAAAAGGTGTTACCCAAAATTATTGTGTGCTGCCCAAAATGTATACATATACACCTATATGTATATTATTGATACCAACACTTTCAATTCATATGAAATTTTATTAGAAAAATTACGTAAATACCCCCATACAAAACCTTAAAGTACGAGCACAATTTATTTTAAGCAAGGTTGCAAATATCACAAAATTTCAAGTTCCAAAAATAAGAGTAAAATATATTGTAGTAATTAAGAAATGATGCATCGACATGCAAGAGTTGGTCTAATATATTAAAGGTGTTAAAACTCTCTCCCCCTTAAAGAAATTTTGTCTCGAAATTTACGTTACACTAGTCCCGGAACAATTGCGGATATAGGGTCCTCATGTGTTCTTCTCTTTCCCAGGTAGCCTCTTTTCGAGAATGGTTCCTCCAAAGTACCTTTACTAAGGGGATTATCTTGTTCCTAAGTTGCTTTAGTTCTCGAGCTTGAATTAGAATAGGTTATTCATTATACGTCAAGTCAGGATTAACCTCAATAGATCTAACTGGAAGAACATGAGATGGATCAGAACGATATCTTATGAGCATAGAAACATGGAAGACATTGTGGATCTTGTCTACCTCAGGTAGCAACGCCAATTTATATGCAACTGGTCCAACCCTTTCAAGTATCTTATAAGGTCCAATAAATCGGGGACTAAGCTTTCCCTTCTGGACAAATCTCATAATCTTTTTCCATGGAAATACCTTTAAGAATACTTTATCTCCAACTTGATATTCAATATCATGCCTTTTTAGATCAGTGTATGACTTTTGTCTATCTAAAGAAATTTTGAGACGATCTTTGATAATGTTTACCTTGTCCTCTGTGTGTTGCAGAATTTCAGGACCAATAAGAATTCTTTCACCAATTTCACTCCAACAAAGAGGAGTCCGGCATTTTCTTCCGTATAAGGCTTCATAGGGAGGAATTCCAAAACTCGATTGGTAGCTATTGATGTAAGAAAATTCTATCAAAGCCAAGTGTTTGTCCCAACTACCTTCAAACTTCATAATGCAAGCTCGAAGCATATCCTCCAAAATTGGTATCACTCTTTCCGACTGGCCGTCAGTTTGAGGATGGAGCGAAGTGCTAAACCTCAACTTAGTACCCAAAACTTCCTGCAAGCTACCCCAAAATCTAGATGTAAACCTTGGGCCTCGGTCTGATACAATAGACACAAGGATCGCATGTAGTCTTATAATCTCATTAATGTACAACCCGGCTAAAGGCTCAAGTGAATAATCCATCCTGATTGCTAAGAAGTGAGCACTCTTGGTTAGCCTGTCCATAATCACCCATATTGTACCACGATTTCTCTTAGTGCGAGGAACTCCAGAAACAAAGTCCATAGTTATTCTCTCCCATTTCCATTCCGGCATCGACAAGGGTTGTAGTAAACCGACTTGGACTTGATGTTTTGCCTTTACTTGTTGATAAACCAAACATTTAGAGACGAATTCCGCAATGTCTCTCTTCATACCATTCCACTAATAATTTTCTTTGATGGTCCCGTACATATTTGTACCTCCAGGATGCATTGCATATGGTGAAGTATGTGCTTCATTTAATATTTATCTCCTCAATTTGTCATCATTAGGGACACATAACCTGTTTTGATAAAATAAGCCACCATCCTCAGTAAATGTAAAATCAAGTTTTTCCCCACATTGAACTTCTATGGTCAATTTTACAAATTTCTCATCTAACATTTGTGCTTATTTAACCTGTTCAAGTAATATTGGCTTTACTTGTAAACTAGCAATAGCTGAACCATTTGAATCAAGTGTAAACCAAACATTCATGGCTCTTAACTCAAGGAACAAGGGTAAAGGACTCAAAGAAATGCTTGCGAAGGATTTTCGACTTAAGGCATCTGCAAACACATTGGCTTTTCCTGGATGATAATCAATCGTGCAGTCATAATCCTTGATGAGTTCAAGACATCTATGTTGTCGAAGGTTTAGCTCCTTTTGAGTACCCAAGTACTTTAAGCTCTTGTGATCAGTGAAGATATGACACTTCTCTCTATATAAACAATGCCGCCATATTTTTAAAGCAAACATTATAGCAGCAAGTTCAAGATCATGAGTAGGATAATTCATTTCATGCGGTTTTAATTTCCGAGAGTCATAAGAAATTACCTTCCCTTTTTGCATCAAAATTCATCTGAGACCATTGTGAGACGCATCATTGTATACTACATACTCTTTCCCTTTAATTGGTAGAGTAAGTATAGGCGCTTGATTCAACAAGGATTTGAAAGTTTCAAAGCTCTCTTGACATTTGTCATCTCAAATAAACTTTACTTCCTTCTGCAAGAGCTTAGTCAAAGGAGAGGCAATAATGGAAAATCCTTTCACAAATCTTCTGTAGTATCCTGCTATGCCCAAGAAACTTCTTACCTCAATCGGACTTTTGGGAGGTCTCCATTCAACAACTGCTTGTATTTTTCTAGGATCCACCTTCACACCTTCAGTTGATACAACATATCCCAGAAAATCTACTTCATCAAGCCAAAATTCACACTTGGAAATTTTAGCATAAAGTTCTTTCTACTTCAAAATTTTCAAAATAATCTGGAGGTGTTTATCATGGTCTTCACTACTTCTGGAAAATATTAAAATATCATCTATAAAAACAACCACAAACTGATCAAGATAAGTCTTGAATACTCGATTCATTAGATCCATAAATACCGCATGAGCATTTGTCAATCCGAATGGCATCACCAAAAATTCTTAATGACCATATCGAGTTCTAAAAGCAGTTTTAGGAATATCTTTCTCTCTAACACGCAGTTGGTGATATCTAGACCTTAAATCAATTTTTGAGAATACTTTAGCACCTTTAAGTTGGTCAAATAAATCATCAATTCTTGGTAGTGGATATATATTCTTGATTGTTATCTATTCAATTGTCTAAAGTCAATACAAAGCCTAAGAGTGCCATATTTCTTCTTTACGAATAAAACAGGGGCTCCCCAAGAAGAAACACTAGGTCGAATAAAACCATTCTCAAGTAGTTCTTGCAATTGAGCTTTCAATTCTCTTAACTCTGCTCAAGCCATTCTATAAGGAATGATCGAAATAGGAGAAGATCTAGGAATAAGCTCGATTGGAAATTCAACCTCTCTTTCTGGGTGCATTCCCGGAAGGTTTTCTGGAAATACTTTTGGAAAATCACATATAACAGGTATGTCCTTTATACAAGGACTCTTCAATTGTGTATCAACTATGTGAGCAAGGTATGCCCCACAACCTTGACACATCAACTTTCTTGCCAAGGCTGCAAAAATAAAACTAGATGTAACTGATCTTTCACATTGTACTATGATGTGTGAAAATGTAGGATCTTTAAAAGTCACATGCTTAGACCAACAATCTACCACCGCATGATATTTATAAAGTCAATTCATCCCGATAATAACATCAAAATCCTTGAAGGGCATTTCAACCAAATCAGTAGGGGAGACTAGGTTTTGAATCATGAAGGGACAATCTTGGTAAACTTGATTACACACAACTTGATAACCCAAAGGACTTTCAAACAGCGCATCGTAATTAAGTCTCACAGATTTCAAATTTTCAGGAAGAACAAGTGATGAACAAATATAGGAATATGTAGAACCAGGATCAAATAATGTAAACACACATAAACCAAATAAGTGAAATTTACGGACAACCACGTCTTGTCCATCTTGATCATCCCTCTACCTTATAGCATAAGCGCGTGTAGTTGTCCTTTGCCCACTAGCTTGATTAGCTCCACTTGTACCTGCTGCCTGGGCATTTTTAGGTCTTGCACCTCTATTAGTATGAGGAGGATTGGTAGAAGGCCTATGAACTGAGCCTTCAGTTCTCAACGATGGAGCATTATTAGGATTAGGACAATCCTTCACTTTATAATCAAAGCTCCCACAATTGAAACACGCACCAGAAGCTGTCCTGCAAGTACCATAATGATTCGTTCCACATTGTGGACAAGTGGGAACGCGAGGCTTGCCTTGGCCATAATTTGGAGTGCTAGTTGCAGAAAATTCTTATCTGTTTTGCCTTTGTTGAGGTGGCTTGTTATCACTACCAGCCTTAGAATTATCAAACTTTCCCTTCTGGATGGATCCCCAAAATCTGGTCCAGGCTTTCAAAATCTATTTTTATTTCTACTAACTTCTTCTTTATCAAGTCGTTCCCAAGTAAAAGCAGCACACGCTAACTTACAAAATATCTCATGTTCCAGGATCACCACATTCTTCCTAATGTAATCATTTAAACCGTCTTCAAACTTCCTACACTTCTCGTTTTCCTCTTTAATAATACCACCAGCATAACGAGAGAGCCTTAGAAACTTCTGTTTATATTCAGCAATAGACATGCCTGGTTTCCTTATATTCAAAAACTCATTTTTCTTTGCATCACAATAAGCAGGTGGGACATACTTCATACGAAATTCCGCAAGAAAATCATCCCAAGTAAGAACATGAGGTTTTACCTTGGCATTCGGAACACTAACCCACCAATCGTAAGCATCCTTTTGTAATTGTGAAATAGCATACTTAAATCTTGCAACATCTGAACACTCAAACTACTCAAATACCCTCTCCATGCGAAGAAGCCATTGTTCAGCATCAGTGGGATCAACAGTGCCTTCAAACTCCACTCCACCCATTTTCCTCATTTTCTCAAAGTTAATCCCGTAGGGATAATGCATCCATTCAGCCCTGTGGTGGAAGAATTCAGCCATTTATTGAAAATGAGGATTCATGGTTTGAGTACGATGACTCATATGAGGATGTGGACCAGCTCTTACACCCCAATGGTTTCCCACTTTAGAACCACTAGTGTGGGGAACATACTGATTCAAGATATGTTCTCCAATCCCTTCCAGTGCATGAGGTTGGGAAACAGAGGCACCTGAACCTTCACAAGCAGCTTCCAAAGGTCGGTCAAAAGAAGTTGCCCTGACTTCATTCCTTCAAAAGGAAAGATCACATTGCATTAGGGATATGTACTTGATGTATATGCACTCTACATTCAATAAAAAACATTATAAACCATGTAATTGACCAAAAATACAAATAGAACCTTTTTTCGAAAGTGAACAAGTATACAAGTAATTCAAATCAAAATTCCTAGAACCACAAAGCTAGACTCTGATACCAACACTTGAAGCAACCCTTTTTAAATAGACTTAACTTATACTTGCGACACTCAAAAGAGATTAACGAGGGCATACTGATTTTAATCTAGTAGTGGAATTAGATCCATAATGACCTCTGAAGAGTAATTTAAGCAAATAACCGACGAGCTTTTCATGTATATATAATATCCTCACACTCAAGGATGAAATAACAAGAATATTATAAGATTCTCGAAGTCCCAGGAGATTTGGTATTATTCATACTGTCAAAATAAGGGATATCATTGACTGGTACAAGAATATAATTCCATTGAAAAATGTCCCTCAAGCATTTAAAAAAGAACAAAGACAAGGGTTATACCTATTGGAGAATCCTTACTAGTCTCATCGATTACTCAAAATTTCACGCATACGTAGGCTTCTCCTTCCTTACTCTTCCGAGCATGGTTCAGTGGGCAAGCTGGAAAGTCTCAATTCAATATTGCGGTTGATGACCGTAGCAATAGTCAAAGGCACTGGAGGGAAGCCTCTTGGGAGCTGGGCTCAGAAATTCCTAATTGGAAAGTTGGAAGACTTTCCAACCTGCCCGTTTGGCTCCTCACGGAGTATAACTCACATCCAAACATCTGATTAGGGAACGAGGTAACGCCATGAAGCTCCGGCGGAAAGGGAAGGCCTGCTAGGTCGTATGCCCGTGGGTGCAGGATTCTTCGAAAAAGCGCGGGCTTACTCGGTACTGAAATCATCCTACTCATGCTTCACACAAACATTCAAAAGTAATAGTAGATTTAGGATATTACAAGACATAGGTTTACACACCCCAAAAAGAACAAAACATCTAGCCATATTTATAGTACAATTCATGGTGACATGATCAAATCAGCCCTCAAAATCCCATGTAAATATACAACACATAGAATATGTACAAATCCCAAGGTTTATACAAAATATAGATGCCTATATGCAAATGTGATCTTCCTTAAGGCTCTCAAAACATTCATCTCCAATGGCCAGCTTCAAGCATCATCTCGAACAGCCCCTACGATAAAAACAACTATCGCTAAGCATATAGCTTAGTGGTGTAAAAACTATAGGTTTGGAGCCCTCAAATTCAGCAAGTTATCATTCTCAAGTCAAGGGCAGCATAATTGAACATAATAAATAAATCCAGTAAACAATATATAAAGAATATTAAGTTTTATATTTAAAGATCCAAATGTCAAGAACGCTCATAGCACAGTTTTCCAAGAGATTCAACAACAAGGCTCGCCCAATATATACATCATGTCGCCACACCAAGCACAAACATGTATGAAGAAAGGTCAAAACCCAATAATCACGAAAACTAAGAACTATATTAAAAATGGCTTTCTAGTTCGTACTTAAAATGGACAACTTCCATTCTTAAGACGGACTAAAAATCCAGAGTCAAGATGGTAAATGATCCGAATCAAGAGGCATGCCAAGAGTGACAAAGTCACAG
This sequence comes from Solanum gracilifrons, assembly GCA_029582605.1. Taxonomy (NCBI): domain Eukaryota; kingdom Viridiplantae; phylum Streptophyta; class Magnoliopsida; order Solanales; family Solanaceae; genus Solanum; species Solanum gracilifrons. The sequence goes on from JAJOOH010022863.1 coordinate 49,422, forward strand.
CCACAAGAAGGACAAGGTCCCAACAAGACTGCCAAGTGATCAAACAATATGTACAAGTGGGCGAGTTACACAAGCGTCTTTAATGTATTAAAGAATACCAATACGACAATGCAAAATGACAAGAGGTAACCAAGGTACCAAGGTAAACTTTCAGATATACCAGCAGGTAAAAAGAGTACAAGTATAAGTTTCTACACAAACCTCAGTTTTTTAGCACAAAACAGTCCAACACAACTTCACGAGTTCAAATCGTAGAACAACCAGTGTGTGAAAGTCTTCAACTCGTACACGAGGATATACAACCTTAAAAAATGAATTCAATAACTTATTTACTTTCTAGTAGCTCAATAATGATGGCGTAACACATGGTTATCATCACAAGTAAGCCTAGCCTGTACAAATACGACTATACTCCAAAAACAGAAATTCTGCCAAATAAAAGCACTTCATGTCGCAACTTAAATTTGAAACAGAAAACGGCCAAAATGGAATTTATATCCTTCATAAAAGATGTAGGTACATTTATTAAGCTTGCAAATAATCAAGAATCACCGAAAAATACTCTATGTACAAAAAGATATAATCAAAACACTAACAGTTGAACATACATGATTTCATATTCCAGAATCTGGACTGAACATGTCATATGTTCTGTCCCTTATTTCGTAGGCATAAAAGCTAAATTAGAGTTTACAATAAACAGAAGAGTTGTAGGTATTGGAATCAGCTTTCCAAATCATATTATTCACCGAAAAAGGATTTATACATAACGAGAAATTCTAAAAGTACTAAACACTACTCAGCTAAAAAAAACAAGTTTTGATTACTCACCGAAAGGTAGGATGTCTAGACTTCCAGCCAGAAGGACCAAGGTTTTCTCTTGTTATTTTGATGAACAACTGGTTAGAAAATGTTCTTAGGTTGTTGTATTTTAGTTCCAAACGAAAATCACAAGAGAAGGTGTGATAATATAGTCTTAAGAGTGATGCTTAGTCACATATATAACTGTCACTAAAAGGTGCTACCCCAAATTATTGTGTGTTGCCCAAAATGTATACATATACACCTATATGTATATAATTGATACCAACACTTTCAATTCAATTGAAATTTTAATTGGAAAAATTACGTAAATACTCCCATACAAAACCTTAAATTACAAGAATAATTTATTTTAAGCAAGGTTGCAAATATCACAAAATTTCAAGTTCCCAAAATAAAAGTAAAACATATTGTAGTAATTAAGAAATGATGCATCGACATGCAAGAATTGGTCTGGTATTTTAGGGGTGTTACAGTGCCACCCGTAGTTGGTGAGGCAGTGAGCTCACAAGACTGCCAAAGGAAGGCTCTCCTTCACGAGCCACTTCACGGCTGGTGGTGAAGACCGCGGATCGTAGGTAGGCTCATGGGATTGCCTTCACCACTTGGGAACCTTGGAAAGTTTAGGGAGCTTCTGGTCAAGGAACCATGGGCACCACCACTGGTTGTGGCGCCCTTGACGGCTCGTGATGCCTGGCACCTCACTTAAAGTGTGGGTTATTTTGGGGTTTTCATGTTCAAGTCCAAATGAAGTGGAGTCGTTTTGGGTGAATTTAAGGGTAGTATATAAGTATTTTTAAGTCAAATTACCCACAATTACTTCATATTTTCCAAACACCCAAATCAAAACCCCAAAGTTCTTCTCCTCTCAAATATTTCTCTCTCTAGAAAACCTATATTGAAGAACAAGAAAAGAGATCAACTAGGGCTTGAAGAAGGGGAATTTTTCAAAAAAAATTTATTTGACTATACACCTAAGGTATGGTATATTTTCATATATGGGTATCCTTCACCCATGGAGCCCTTCCAAAATTAGATTTCAAAGTTCTAAGATTCCCAAAAGTGGGCTTTCACTCTTAGCCATGAATTCCCTTCCAAAAATGATTCCAAAGACTTAATTGGTTTATATTATGATTATATTGATGAATTACTACTCTTTTAATTATGAATTACCCAAGAATCCATGGATTCCCCTTTTTCCCCAAATTGGACCTCAAGCATGGGCAATGGTTGATACTAGTAGAATATGATAGAGTTATCTATGTTGTAATTGTTCCAATTGAGTGGATGTGGGTTGATTATGATGAAATTACTTGATTTTTGTATGAATATACATTTATTCTTGATTTACCTAAGATTCTAGGGAAAAAAGTGATATTGCCTAATGCCATGAAAGAGGCAAATTGAGGGGTTAGATGTTATCTCTTAAGATTGATGATCTTCTTCGTGAATTGCCTTAGATTAGATGGCTTAGACATGAATGAACTTGATTAGGGCTTATATGTTGGGTCATGGTTGAGTAGTACTGAGATTAACTTTATATAATACTAAATGATATTAATTGATCAAGAATGAAGCATGTGGTTAGTGTACCTTGAGAATTAGTTTTACATGATGACCATGTAAGTTAATGTTTGAGAGTAAAGCTTGTAACATGAAGATGACTTCTAGGGCCTTAAGGGTAATAGCTAATATGAATGAGCAATGAATGTTGAAGCTTTAAGAAGGAAGCTATTATGCATGTTGAAGTGTATATGGTATAATTGTAGAGGGAACTTACCCACATGACCTATAATATGTGTATATGAACTTATACATTCAATGAATGCACTATTTGAATTACGATTATGTCCATGTCTATTATATTGAATGTTAGATGTGTTGATTTACATGGTCTATGATCCTTGAATGCAATACATGTGAATTATGCTTGATTGTGATATTCTGTACATGCTTTTGAACACTTTGAGAGGGAAGTGTCTACGATTATAATGTTCTTGTTGTGTCATTGCAAGGACAATTACACACACACTCCATGCATCAATATAAATATGATGTATATATGGTGTCAATTGAAAGTCTAGTTCTCATATGCACATTTACACATTATTATGCATGAAATGTACATGACCATGATGATCCTATTGTATTGATTGAAAGTCTAATCTTATGAGAACACATGATCTTGGTGTGAAAACAATTATCACATACTAATAATGATTCTAAGGTTGAAAGTCCATTCTCACCTACTTGAATCTATGAGCTATTTTATGAGTTGGGTTGAACGAAGGGTAAAATACTCCTTAAAAAATGTAAATCCAATTCAAGACTAAACCAATAATTTTGGGAAATAATGCTTAGTATCGAGTGGATATGGAAACTGAGGTAGAGGCCCTCCCGTCAATACAAGAGTCCGGGTTCTCTAAATTATTCTCATGAGATGGATGCTCCTCGGTCAATACAATAGGTCGGGTTTCTAGAAACAATTTCCTTATCCCATAACTATGTGCCCACATAGGTCATTAGCTAGTGGATCCACCTAAAAGCTAATACATTTAGTTCTTGTAACGACCCGAGAGCACCCCCTAGCCGTTAGCAGCGTATTCGACCTCTCAGAGGTCTTATACAAGACCTTAGCGTTCGTCATAGCATTTATCATATAAAAATAGTGGAAAATTTAAAACTTTTCCATAATATAACACAAGACTTAAAAGTTACCTCATTTAAACCTATAATACAAAATTAGAGTACTCCGTCTCAAGGTAGCCATCATAAAACATGACTACAACACAAGAGGGACAGAGCCCTTACAATACAAAAGAAACTACTATCTAGTACATAAAACTTAAGGATTCTCTTTAACATAAAGGTCATTGAATCTTTAAGGACTCACCCGAACTTGGGAATAGTAAGCCAAGCTCATCACTTCTAGGAAAGACCCTTTAGCCACCACAACCTACACTTGGTGTAACAGATGAAGAAGAATGGTGTTAGTACAGGAATGTACTAAGTATTATAACTATGCAAAACATGCTTTTCAAAGGACTTTTAGTTGGAAACTCTACATCATGCCTTTTTAGAGAAACTTCAAGAACATTTAGTACATAGGCACAATATAAGCCACATACATCATCATACACACGGAAACCATTCAAAATAGCACATAGATCCACTTATAATATTTTAGGCACATTCAATGCATACAATACATTACCTTCCTCTTTATCTTAACTCCTTTCCTCAAGCAACCCTTAGGGAATACTTGGTGCAATGTATCACCTTAAGGTTACCAAAGGTGAACTTACATATAGCCTTCATCAATCCAACCACATATATTCATAGAGTCATAAGCACACCATAAGACATAGTTTTCACATAGGAACCATCACCTAAGACAACCCCCAAGTCACACTAGTGCAA
>JAJOOH010022864.1:0-33046 GCA_029582605.1 Solanum gracilifrons
GCCTAGAAGGAAGAGACAATAACATTTTCAGTCCCACAAGAATTGTCATAGACACTCATATACATGAAATCAATAAGATAAATGTTTCATCTTAGGCATTTTTGTTTTCAATAAGTAAATTATAAAGAAATTTTAATGAAAATATGTATAAGATCTTTAAAATTGTTTATAAAAATAATCTATTAAGTATGTATATTAATAAAATATATGTATATAATTCATCGGTTTGGTTTGGTTATTTCTTCGGTTTTTTTAATAAAACCATAACCAAACCAAATACTACCGGTTTTCAAAAACCTAAAACCAAACCAAACCAAACCCAAATAAAATCGGTTTTATTTTATCGATTTGGTTCGGTTTTTCGGTTTGGATCGGTTTTATCCAAACCGTGAACACCCCTAAATTTGGCTATTGATATGTATGCCTATATATGTTTGAACGAATTTTTTCATCTAATATTTTGAGTTTTGATGCTAATTTTTCGGAAGTGAAAATTTATCATTTAATTTTTCGAATTTCCATCATTAAACATATTTCTTATTTGAATATTTGCTATTTAATTTTTTTTCTCTTCAATTCCATTTTATTTTTTTAGGGGTAGATCTTTTGTTATGCCTCGAGCCTACAGCCTGGACGTGGTCGGGACTCGAGAATCATTCGTCATCCCTAAGCGAACCCTTGACATGGCTGACTAACTAGCGGAAGACTCACTCAAGCAATAACAGACTTAAAATAAAATTTGATTTAAGAAAAACTCAATTCGAATGTCTGAAAGTACTCATTGCAATAATTATTATAGTTTGCAAAATATCTTTAAAGGAATGAAAGTACTGAGAGACTCTTCGGCTCTACCTATATATGAAGCCTAGAATGCACGAAGCATAAAAAAAGCTAAACTGAAAGTAAACGTGAAGTCCTTTGAAAAGTGTAGAGTGATCTCAATGGAGCGTATGTTGATGATCCTTAACACCTGTATCTGCATCACAAAAAGATGCAGGTCAAATGACGTCAGTACATTGAATGTACGAGTATGTAATATAGTCGAAGTGAAACAACTAAAAGAAAGGACAACAGTATATAAAATATATTCAAGCTGGATGTAAAGAGATAAATGAGTTAAATCATTTAAGACTTTAAAATATACTTATTCATCTCTACACTCAACATAATAAATATTATATGAAAATACACTTTAACTCTATTAGGAGATTCTCTAACTGATAATCATCACTATGAGTTAAATGATGATACAACGTCTCGCCCACACTGCCAGAACTGTTCTATACCGTGCCGGGGTATAGAACCTCTCAACTAAGTGGATCCACTAAGCAATAAGGATCTATCTAAAAAGTATGATCCAATACCCATATTGGCAAGACATGGTTTATGAGGATTTTGAGTTGTCTGAACTCATCCCCATATCGGTGCTCAATACTACTCCTAATAATATATACTCTTGCTCAAATGTATATAACATACTATTTCTCTGATTTGAGATAATTACTCAAACTATCCTGTTAAAAGAGGCAATTTCTCAAAAATATCTCTAAACTCATTGCTCATTTAGAAAACAATATTTCTCTTTACTCAATATAAAAAAAATACATTTCTCTGGGTTGACATGATTACTCAATAAGGCCTTTTTAAGAGGAAACTGGTCTACACTCAATCTTTCTGAAAACTGTTTTACTTTTCTCAAAATAATACACTTTTTCTTCATGTAAAAATGAAACATTTGGGAAATACTTAGTTCCTTTATAATCTTGCTCAAATCTTGGTTAAGCTCTTCCTCAAACTCTTTTTTACTTTCTTAAAACTCAGTTTAAATAATTATGTTTTCTTTAAAAGATTCTCAATAAGAACTCAATAAATACTCAGGAATAGGGTTCATACTGAAAAATAGACATGAACAATCAACTCAATAATCGCAATACACAATATACGACAATTCAATAATTAGAAATAGGAATTCAATAATCATCAACTCAAGAACTCAAAACTCAATATCAACTCATCTCAAGAATACTCAAATCAAAGGATAGAACTAGATTACTCTTTTACTGATTTGAAAGTAGATGTAGGGCGTGAGGGCGAACTAGCCCAACAATATGATAGCCTTACATACCTGAAAGAATGAAGTTCTTGGTGAAATTGACGAAGCTCGAAGAACGCTTGAAACCCTACCTTTTCTCCTCTTGAAACCTTGCTCTAATGACTTGAAGTGTTAATGAACATAAAAGAACTGGTTAACACTTTCTAAGCCGTTAACTAGGTGAAAACATAGTGGTTTAGGCTTAAAATATGGATTAAAATGATGTCGCTTAAGTACCAAACACATAGGGAAAAGACCAAAACTACCCCAACTTAAAAACTAATGGAGTGCCTTAAAAGAAAGGCTTCATGGACCGGTTAGGGCTCCACAGTTCATGAAACACTTTGCCGTCCATATAGTCATTCATCAAAACCTCGACTGTCTAACATGGCCTTACTAAATAAAACGGGCATAACTATTTACTCTTAACTCAAAAAGAGACAAACTTGGTGACTTGGAAAGAGGACTGGTAGACCTAATTTGATAGGTCATGGGCCCCTAATGCGTTATATGATGAGAGATATGATCGTTTGAAGTTGAACTTAACTTAAAAGTTTTCGGGTGACCCTATATGGACCCCTAAACGGACCGTTTAAAGCTTCACTGGTCGTTTATGGTTCCGTTTAGGTGATCAAAAATCCAAGCAACCCTAGAAAATTGGGTAACTTGCCCTAAACAAATTGTCCAACCTTATACGGTCTGTATAGGGAGCCGTCCAGGTGGCCCTTTTCAAGGTTGCCTTTAAAGGCCAACTCACTGCCTCTAAACGACCAATGGTCCCTTTCACGAGCCGTTTAGGATTCAGTGAAGGGTACATGGTCTATTTTAGGGTTGTGGACCTACCCGTTAGCCCTCTTTTAACTCTCCTAAGTCCGAGGTGTTACAATATCTCCTTCTTGGGAACATTCGTCCTCGAATGGAACTCAATTGGAATGAAAAATGTAGGAGAAAAACTATCATCCCAATATGAGCATAAACAAACAGCATACACTCGACATATCTTAATGAAAAAGTACTTTACCAAGAGTTAGTACCTTGGAATGGAGCTGAGTCAGAAAAAAAAGATGAGGGTATCTCTTCTTCATATCCTTATTGGCTTCCCAAGTAGCTTATCAACAAATTGGTTCCTCCACAATACTTTGACTGATGCAACCTCTTTGGTTCTCAACTTGCACACCTAATGATCAAGGATTCGAACTGGAATCTCCTCATATGACAGACTGTTCTCTACTCCAATACTCTTAGTAGGCAGAATAAGTTCAGGATTACCCAAACACTTCTTTAGCATATAAATATGAAACACTAGATGGACTACTACTAACTCTGGTGGTAGCTCCAACTCATAAGCTACATTATCAACCCTCTTAGATATACGCTATGGACTAATGTATTGGAGACTGAGCTTCCCTTTCTTACAAACCTCATAACACCCTTTATGAGTGAAACTTTAAGATATACCCAATCATCAACCTCAAACCCAAATCTTTTCTTCTATCATTATAGGAATTTTGATGATTTTGCGCTGTTTTCAACCTCTCCTAAATTGTCTTCACCTTCTCCATGGATTGATAAACCAAATCTGGTCCTATCAACTCTACTTCACCAACCTCAAACCAACCAATAGGAGGTACTAAGGTTCACCTTCGAACCCAACCTTTCTGGAATGGCCTCTAAAATTGCGCGGTGAACTGAGCACCTCTATCTAAAATGGTATACAAGGGTACTCCATGAAGTTGAAATATATCACGAATGTACAAATTTGCATAATCTTCTACTGTATAAGTAGTCTTTACTGGCAAAAATTGGGTAGACTTGGTCATCTGGTCCATAATCACCCAAATTGAATCATGTTGTCTGCAAGATCGCGGTAAGCCAGTAATGAATACTTCCATTATGGAAGTGGCATATTCTAAGCTACACCACATGACTTTTGATGCCAGCCTTGACTTGCTAGCAATCTGGGCACTTCGTAACAAACTCGGCAATGCAGCTCTTCATGCCACTCCACAAATAGACTTCTCTCAAGTCATGGTATATCTTAGTGGCACCTGGATGAATAGAATATCAAGAACCATGGGCTTCTTCCATGATTCTCTACGGGAGTTCATCCACATTTAGAACATACAACTTACCTTGATACCTCAACACACCATCTCCCCCTTGTGCAAAGACCATCATTTTTTACTTATGCATATTTGCCTTTAACTCAAGTAAAATAGGGTCCTTGTTTCTCCTTCATTACTGACACTAATGATAATTCAACCCATTTATCACGACCACTCCACCTTCACTAGAATCTAACAAATAGACTCCCGAATGTGCAAGTTTGAGAATTTCCTTAGCCAATTATTTCTTACCTTCCTCGACATGAGAAGTACTCTCCATGGAAAACCTTCTCAAGGTATCAACAACAAAATTAGCCTTACCTGGATGGTAGAGTAACTCATATCATAATCCTTGAGTAGTTCTATCCATCTCATTTGTCAAAGATGTAGCTCCTTCTGTTTGAAAACATACTGGAGACTCTTTTGGTTAGTGAACACATCCACATGAATGCCATAGAGATAGTGACACCATATCTTGAGAGCAAAAACTACTGCTACCAACTCGAGATCATGAGTTGGGTAGTTCCTCTCGTGAATCTTAAGTTGCCTTGGAGGCAAAGGCTGTAACCTTAACATTCTGCATCAATACACAACCACACCCAACTTTGGACGCATCGCAATAAGCAATAAAACCCTCTATACCCTTTGGTAGGGTCAATACCGGAGCAGTGGTTAACCTAGTTTTCAATTCCTGAAAGCATTGCACATAAGCTTCAGACCACTAAAACTTAGTTATATTTTTAGTCAACTTAGTTAACAGAGATGAAATAGATGAAAACACCTCGACGAACCTTCTCTAATAACCATCCAGTCCTAAGAAACTCCTTATGTCAGTTGGGGACTTGGGTGTGGTCTAATTCTGCACTGCTTCAATCTTCTGTGTGTCAACTCGAATTCCATCGCTAGACACTATCTGGCGTAAAAATGCCACAGACTCAAGCCAGAACTCACACTTGGAAAATTTCACGACCGATTTCTCAAGTCATGATAACACCTACTATAACCCACCAGCAGGTAACCAACCCGTTACCCGGAACAACAAGTAATGGGTCTGAGGGTAGAAAATAAACAAGAGTAGGCAAATAACAATATAATCAGGCAGAAGCAAACCAAAACATATATACAAATAAATATCCCTCCCAGAACCTGGAAGTCACTAGTAAAGAGCTACTACAAAATGAGTACAATCCCAAAAGTTGACAACAGAGATTGGACTGTCTCGAAAGTTAAAAGACAAGTCTATATATACAGATGGAGACTGAAATAGTACAAAACGGTGACGTCATAGGGCCCTGCTCTAATCTGGAGAACTGATCACGAAGCCTATCCCTGACGCTCTGTGGCATGAACCGGGCCAAGAAAGCCTCTAAGAACTCACTCCAAGATACATGAGGCGATCTAGCTGGTCTGGACTCTCGATACGAGCGCCAACACTGACTGGCTGGCCCACGAAACTGATGAGTGGTGAAGTCAGCTCCTCTTTACTCCAAGAGGCCTAATGACTACAGCTGCTCCTGACAAGTAAGCTGGAACTCGTGGGCATCCTCCCCAATCACCCCTGAGAATATCGGCGGTGCCAACCTCTGGAATACCCCGAGCATCTTCTGCTTGCGCAGTGGCATCACCCCGTCCTTTAAGTCTCACACGACAGCAACATGAACTGGTGGCGGCTGAACCTCTGGTGCCGCTGCAGCAGGCTGACCCTGCGGCGTTGGAGCTGGTGCAGTTGGGGCTGGTGCCTGTCGTATCTCTCCAATAGCTGCTAGTATCTGAGTCAGCAGAGCATGAAGATCAGGAGCTGCAACTGCAGCTGGTGCAGGGGGTGGCTGGGCTGGCCCCGGCCCCACCGGCTGTGGAGGTACATATGCTGCCCGAGACTCCTCCTCCCTATCTCGGGATGGTGCTATGGCCCTGCCTCGACCTCGGGGTCGGCGTCTACCCCAGGCTGAAACTCTGCCTTCGGGCCCGAGTGCGCCACCTTTGGCCGCGCCACCTCGCGAGCGAGCCATCATGCGAAGTGAAACAAATGAGATTTCCAGAAACCAATAAGACACACGCTGCATGAAAGCGAAACAAAAGAGGAAATTTTCCTAAGGACATCCTATAGCCTCCCGAAGATAAGTTATGGACATCTCCGCACCGATCCGCAGGACTCTACTAGACGTTAGCTTTGTACAAGTGAGACCGCTAAACTTGGGGCTCTGATACAAACTTGTCACGACCCGATTTCTCAAGTCATGATTGCACCTATTATAACCCACCAGCAGGTAAGCCAACCAGTAACCCGGAACAACAAGTAATGGGTCTGAGAGTAGAAACAAAACAAGAGTAGGCAAATAACAATATAAATAGGCAAAAGCAAACCAAAACATAAATACAAATAAAGATCCCTCCCATAACCTGGAAGTCACTAGTACAGAGCTACTACAAAATGAGTATAAGTCCTAAAAGTGGACAACAAAGATTGGACTGTGTCGAAAGGTAAAAGACAAGTCTATATATATAGATGGAGACTGAAATAGTACAAAACGCCGTGTGCTCACTCCCGTCTTCGGATCAGTCTTCTCCAAGCTCGATCAACGCTGGCTACTAGTGCCCGGACCTGCATCATGAAACAGATGCAGAACGTAGCATAAGTACCAAAACAACAGGTACCCAGTAGGCATCATAGGCCGATTGAACTTGAAAAGTAAAGGCAGTATGAAAAGAAGGAATAACACAAACAGAGGTCAAGAACGAAAATCTAACTAACAATGGAATGCACACGAGTGTAGAAAGAACTAACTGAAGCAATCTATAAGCTAACTACACCTAACTAGACCCCCATAAGCCCAGAAGGTACACTCGTGCGCAAGTTAAATAAAAACCTGAACGGACCCCCATAAGCTCGACGAGTACACATATCAACTATAACTAAAGGGAATTGTATATAAGAACCCAAGAACGGAGAACATCGAAGTAGAACCTCAACCCTAATTAGTAAAATCTGACAGTATGGAGGCCGGTCCTCGAACTGAATGCTCACCAGAAGTACCCAAGTAACCAATCACAAGTATAAAGTATCTGAGGCCGGAACTCTAACCGGATGCTCTATACAAGTAACTGGGCAATAAAGGCCGAAACTCTAATCGGATGCCCTATTTAAGTATATGGGCAATAGAGGTCGGAACTCTAACCGGATGCTCTATATAAGTATCTGGGCAATAGAAGCCGAAACTCTAACTGGATGCTCTATAAAGGTGCCAAAGTAGCTGCTGAAAGAGTCCCAATCGATCTATTCTCAGAAATGTCCGTGGATCGCCTTCCACACCTAGCCAATCAATGTAATCCCTTGGAACCTAATCGAAAATCAAATTCAAATCGTGAAGCAGAACTAGTGTCGCCGACGTAACTCTGGAAGCTGTAACATCGGGGAAATAAGGATAACTATCATTGGAGCAAACGTATCGCCTAGCTAAGGCACAAACTTTCAGGCTCAAGTCTGCTACACCAGTTTACAGGGATCTAAGCGGGCCGAGCCGCATTGGGGTAAAACTAAGGTCTATTGGATCCGAATCATGTATTTCTAAGGCAAGCCCTAGTCAAACCTAAACAAAGGCCCAAATGCTTCAACAAATAGTCATCGAGCATACAAGTACTCCACATAGCAAAGAGGGACTATCAATATCACAAAGCATGCTCACAGTTACCCGATAATTCCCGAAATAGGCCGAAAACATGATTTCTTAACACCTATGCATGATTCAATAACTACCAAACCCAAATCCCAACTAATCAACATGAATTCACATTCTCGAGCTCAATCTAAGAGAGGGAAACCGTAACCTACCTGTAGGTCGATCACACGCGCTCCAAAATCACTTCTCCGGAGCTTTCCCTTTTTCAAACTTCCTCGAAACACTGTGCCACTGTCAAAAATAGAGTCACAACGTTATTACGGTTGTTTAGACACCAAAATCACAATAAATGGAGACAGACCAATTTCGGGGTCAAAACAGGCAAAGTGGGACCTGCGCTGGAAATTCCAAAATTAACCCCAAAAGTGGGTGCTAACCAGTTCCCCCAGCTCATGCCCCAAAATGGGACACAATTCGGGGCTCGGGAACAACACAATATAAACATGCAACCAAAATCCAAATTTTCTCAAAAATTAGAAATGGGACAGCAGTTGAATCAGTATATTTACCAGAAACTGGAGGTTTGCAGAGAAATGTGACAACACCACGACGTTCTCCTCAAAAAAACACTCAAGATAGCCTCAAAAATCACTGAAATCGGACCTAGAATGACTGAGAAAACAAGTCTAAAAATTTTCCAAAATCAAGCTCATAAAAAGGGTCTTGGGAGCAGGTATTTTACAAAAATTACCTCAAACGGGGACCCCCAAATCACTATCTGAGCTCACCAACACTTTCCTTGCGAAAAACCTCACAAAATGAACCTTTGAATCACTGAATTTGGACTCGAAATGAGAGAGTTGCGAGGGTTTGAAGTTTGGGAAATGTTGCTGATTTTCTGCACTTATATAGCAGATTTTTTGCAATTTTCAAAAAACTAAAAATTCCGACGGGGTGCTCCGAACTCGTTCGGAACCCCATGCATGCAAACGAGATATCAAACCATATCAAATTTGATATTCTGGACTCAATGGCGCAGTCAAAATTTCCTTCAGAGGTCATTTCGATAAAAGTGAGACCCACGACCAAAAGTCATTTTAAGTCAAAAACCACAAAAGGGCTCGAAAAGATATCAAAAACCTCGGGAAAGAAAAGAAGGGTCAAGCTAGATAAAACTCGACATTCCGGAGCTAACCGCGCTGACAGAACTCTCATCTGAGCGCATTTACTCAGAATGTTGACCAAAGTCAAACTTAGGCGTAAACTTAAAGTTAAAACGCCTAATAGCACTGACTCACACTGAAAACCTCGGGAGTCATGCCGACTATGCTACCACCCTAAAATGACCCTTTCGAAACTGATGGAATCATCAGAATTGGATTCCGATGTCATTTTCTTGAACTTTTAATCGAAAATGATCGTTCAAGGTTCATAAGCTCCAAAACACTAAAACTCACACCATAACCAAACGAACGACCAGGTGACCGAACTATCAGTTCCAGAAAGTCATAAATGACTTAGGGTCACTACAATAACACTCTAAATGACACACAGAAAGCGAGATACAGAAATGACCAGGAGGGTCATTACAATATCCACTACTAAAAAGGACTTTCGTCCGCGAAAGAAAGGATCAAGAAGTACATGAAGGCTCAAACTCAATCGGAAAATCAATATCACGCTCTGGGGTAGGCCAGGTAGGTCAGTAGGAAACACATCTAAGAATTCACGAACAACAGGAACTGAATCAATCGGAGGGACCTCTTTACTCACATCACGCACATAGGCCAAATATGATAAGCATCCACTAGCCACTAGCTTTCTATCCCGAATAAAAGAGATAACTCCAACTAGTGTGCTACTACGAGATCCCTGCCACACCACCAGAGGGATACCATGAATGGCTAAGGTAACGGTCTTAGAAAATGAATCTAAAACAGCGCGATAAGGCGATAAATAGTCCATGCCCAAAATCACATCGAAATCAACCATATCTAGTAAAATAAGATCAACTCTAGTATTATAACCCTAGATAGTCACTAAGCAAGATCGCAATACCTGATCCACTACTAAGGACTTACCCACTGGGGTCGAAACATGAATCGGCTCTGCCAAAGACTTAGACCTCATACCCAATCGGGGAGCAAAATAAAAAGATACATATAAGAATGTGGACCCAAAATCAAATAATACTGTAGCAGGCTGATGGCATAATAAAAGTGTACCATTAATGACATCGTCAAATGCTTCAGCTGCCGCCATCGCCGGGGTTGCATAGAAATGGCCCTGAGCACCTCTGCTCGATGCATCTGATCTACTACCTAACCTGCCTCCCCGAGCTCCGCCTCTGGTACCCTGTCGGCTGTCTCTACGATCCTAGCCCTGACCACCACCTCTAAATGGAGGGGGCACTACTGAAACTGGTCTAGGTGCTAGGGGAGTTGGTAGAATCGCCCCTCGCCCTCGCCGGGGGCACCCTCTGAACCAATGGTCAAGTGCACCGCAATCAAAACACCACAAAACTGAACGCCCTAAAGTAACCCGACCGCGGTAGTAAGGGAGGAAATCTGATCCCCTCGAACTCTGGCCCGTACTAAGACCACTCTGCTGATGCTGGCCTTCCTCAGAAGCAGGTAATGCCGCCTGGACAGACCGTGTTGGAACCTCTGGCGGGGCCTATCATAGGAGTCTCTCCCTCTAGTCTGGGACCCGCTGTAGGTGCCCTGGTAGCGTCCCCTCTTATCGCTGCCCCCTTGGGCCTCGCGATGAATATGCTCCTGGATCGGGCATGGTCGAACACATCAAGAAATGAACGGCCAACCGAAACCAAATGCTCTGTGTCGACCCTCAGACGGTACCGCAACCCACGTACAAAACAACGAACTCTCTCCTTCTCTGTGGGCAGGATCATGGTAGAATGTCGACAAAAGTCATGAAATCTCGTCTCGTACTCTGAGACGGTCATAGGGCCCTGCTCCAATCTGGAGAACTGATCACGAAGCCCATCCCTGACGCTCTGTGGCATGAACCGGGTCAAGAAAGTCTCTAAAAACTCACTCCAAGATACATGAGGCTATCTAGCTGGTCTGGACTCTTGATACGAGTGCCACCACTGACTGGCTGACCCACGAAATTGATGAGCGGTGAAGTCGACTCCTTTTGACTCCAAGAGGCCTAATGACTACAGCTGCTCCTCACAAGTGAGTTGGAACTCGTGGGCATCCTCCCCAATCACCCCTGGGAATATCGGCGGTGCCAACCTCAGGAATACCCCGAGCATCTTCTGCTCACGCAGTGGCATCACCCAGTCCTTTAAGTCTCACACGATAGCCACATGAACTGGTGGCGGCTGAACCTCTGGTGCCGCTGCGGCAGGCTGACCTTGCGGCGTTGGAGCTGGTGCTGCTGGGGCTGGTGCTGCTGGGGCTGGTGCCTGTCGCATCTCTCCAATAATTGCTAGTATATGAGTCAGTAGAGCATGAAGATCAAGAGCTGCAGCTGCAGCTGGTGCAGGTGGTGGTTGGGCTGGCCCCGGCCCCATCGGCTGTGGAGCTACATATGCTGCCTGAGACTCCTCCTCCCTATCTCGGGCTGGTGCTGTGGCCCTGCCTCGACCTCGGGGTCGACGTCTACCCTAAGCTGAAACTCTGCCTGCAGGCCTGGGTGCGCCACCCCTGGCCGTGCCACCTTGTGAGCAAGCCATCCTGCGAAGTGAAACAAGTGAGATTTCCAGAAACCAATAAAACACACGCTGCACGAAAGTGAAACAAAAGAGGAAATTTTCCTAAGGACATCCTGTAGCCTCCCGAAGATAAGTTATGGACATCTCCGCTCTGATACGCAGGACTCTACTAGACGTTAGCTCTGTACAAGTGAGACCGATATACCTGAGGCTCTGATACGAACTTGTCACGACCCGATTTCTCAAGTCATGATGTGACCTATTATAACCCACCAGCATGTAAGCCAACTAATAACCCGGAACAACAAGTAATGTGTCTGATGGTAGAAACTAAACAAGAGTAGGCAAATAAAAATATAAATAGGCAAAAGCAAACCAAAACATATATACAAATAAAGACCCTCCCAGAACCTGGAAGTCACTAGTACAGAGTTACTACAAAATGAGTACAAGTCCCAAAAGTGGACAACAAAAATTGGACGGTCTCAGAAGGTTAAAGACAAGTCTATATAGATAGATGGAGACTGAAATTGTACAAAACGTCGTGTGCTCATTCCCGTCTCCGAAAACGCTGGCTTCTAGTGCCCGGACCTGCATCACGAAACAGATGCAGAACGTAGCATGAGTACCAAAATAACAGGTACCCAGTAGGCATCATAGGCCGACTGAACTTGAAAAGTAAAGGCAGTATGAAAAGAAGGAATAACACAAACAGAGGTCAAGAACGAAAATCTAACTAACAATGGAATGCACACGTATGTTGAAAGAACTAACTGAAGCAATCTATAAGCTAACTACACCTAACTGGACCCCCATAAGCCTAGAAGGTACACTCGTGCGCAAGTTAAATAAAAACCCAAACAGACCTCCATAAGCCTGACGAGTACACAGAACAACTATAACTAAAGTGAATTGCATATAAGAACCCAAGAGCGGAGAACATCGAAGTAGAACCTCAACCCTAATTAGTAAAATCTGACAGTATGGAGGCCGGACCTCGAACCGGATGCTCATCAGAAGTACCCAAGTAGCCAATCACAGGTATCAAGTATCTGAGGCCGAAACTCTAACCAAATGCTCTATATAAGTATCTGGGCAATAGAGGCCAAAACTCTAACCGGATGCTCTATTTAAGTATATGGGCAATAGAGGCTGGAAACTCTAACCGGATGATCTATATAAGTATCTGGGCAATAGAGGCTGGAACTCTAACCGGATGCTCCGCAGAGATGCCAAAGTAGCTGCTGAAAGAGTCCCAATCGATCTATTCTCATAAATGTTTGTGGATCGCCGTCCACACCTAGCCAATCAATGTAATCCCTTGGAACCGAATCGCAAATCAAATTCAAATCGTGAAGCAGAACTAGTGTCTCCGACGTAACTCCGAAAGTTGTAACATCGGGAAATAAGGATAACTATCATTGGAGCAAACGTATCGCCTAGCTAAGGCCAGAACTTTCAGGCTCAAGTCTACTACACCAGTTTACAGGGATCTAAGCGGGCCGAGCCGCATTGGGGTAAAACTAAGGTCTATCGGATCCGAATCATGTATTTCTAAAGCAAGCCCTAGTCAAACCTAAACAAAGGCCCAAATGCTTCAACAAATAGTCATCGAGCATACAAGTACTCCACATAGCAAAGAGGGACTATCAATATCACAAAGCATGCTCACAGTTACCCGATAGTTCCCGAAATAGGCCGAAAACATGATTTCTTAACACCTATGCATGATTCAATAACTACCAAACCCAAATCCCAACTAATCAACATGAATTCACATTCTCGAGCTCAATCTAAGAGAGGGAAACCGTAGCCTACTTGTAGGCCGATCACACTCGCTCTAAAATCACTTCTTCGGAGCTTTCCCTTTTCAAACGTCCTTGAAACGCTGCCCCGCTATCAAAAATAGAGTCACAAAGTTATTACGGTCGTTTAGACACCAAAATCACAATAAATGGAGACAGACCAATTTCGGGGTCAAATCGGGGAAAGTGGGACCTGTGCTGGAAATTCCGAAATTAACCCAAAAGTGGGTCCTAACCAGTTCCCCCATCTCATGCCCCAAAATGGGACACAATTCAGGGCTCGGGAACAACACAATATAAACATGCAACCAAAACCCAAATTTTCTCAAAAATTAGAAATGGGACAGCAGTTGAATCAGTATATTTACCAAAAACTGGAGGTTTGCAGAGAAATGTGACAACACCACGACGTTCTCCTCAAAAAAACACTCAAGATAGCCTAAAAAATCACTGAAATCGGACCTAGAATGGCTGAGAAAACAAGTCTCAAAATTTTCCAAAATCAAACTCATAAAAAGGGTCTTGGGAGCAGGTATTTTACAAAAATTACCTCAAACGGGGACCCTAAATCACTATCCGAGCTCACCAACGCTTTCCTTGCGAAAAACCTCACAAAATAAACCTTTGAATCACTGAATTTGGACTTGAAATGAGAGAGTTGTGAGGGTTTGAACTTTGGGAAATGTTGCTGATTTTCTGCACTTATATGGCAGATTTTTTGCAATTTTCATAAAACTAAAAATTTCGGGGGTGCTCCGAACTCGTTCGGAACTCCGTGCACTGAAACGAGATATCAAACCATATCGAATTCGATATTCTGGACTCAACGGTGCAGTCAAAATTTCCATCAAAGGTCATCTCGATAAAAGTGGGATTCACGACCAAAAGTCATTTTAAGTCAAAAACCACAAAAGGGGTCGGAAAGATATCAAAAACCTCGGGAAACAAAAGAAGGGTCAAGCTAGATAAAACTCGACATTCCGGAGCTAACCGCGCTGATGGAATTCTCATCTGAGCGCATTTACTCAGAATGTTGACCAAAGTCAAACTTAGGCATAAACTTAAAGTTGAAACGCCTAATAACACCGACTCACACTGAAAACCTCGGGAGTCATGCCGACCATGCTACTACCCTAAAATGACCCTTCCAGAGCTGATGGAATCGTCAGAATTGGATTCCGATGTCATCTTCTCAAACTTTTAATCGAAAATGATCGTTCAAGGTTCATAAGCTCCAAAACTCTAAAACTCACACCATAACCAAACGAACGACCAGGTGACCGAACTGTCAGTCTCAAAAAGTCATAAGTGACTTGGGGTCGCTACAAGAACGCTCTAAACGACACACAAAAATTAAGATACAGAAATGACCAGGAGGGTCATTACATTATCCATTACTAAAAAGGACTTTCGTCCGCGAAAGAAAGGATCAAGAAGTACATGAAGGCTCAAACTCAATCGGAAAATCAATATCACGCTCTGGGGTAGGCCAGGTAGGTCAGTAGGAAACACATCTAAGAATTCACGAACAACAGGAACTGACTCAACCGGAGGGACCTCCCTACTCACATCACGCACATAGACCAAATATGATAAGCATCCACTAGCCACTAGCTTTCTATCCCGAATAAAAGAGATAATCCCAACTAGTGTGCTACTACGAGATCCCTGCCACACCACCGGAGGGATACCATGAATGGCAAAGGTAACGGTCTAAGAAAATGAATCTAAAATAGCGCGATAAGGGGATAACCAGTCCATGCCCAGAATCACATCGAAATCAACCATGTCTAGTAAAATAAGATCAACTCTAGTATCATAACCCTAGATAGTCACTAAGCAAGATCGCAATACCTGATCCACTACTAAGGACTTACCCACTAGGGTCGAAACATGAATCGGCTCTTCCAAAGACTTAGATCTCATACCCAATCGGGGAACAATATAAACAGATACATACGAGAATGTGGACCCGGAATCAAATAATACTGTAGCAGGCTGATGGCATAATAAAAGTGTACCAGTAATGACATCGTCAGATGCCGCAGCTGCCGCCATCGCCGGGGCTGCATAGAAATGGCCCTGAGCACATCTGCCCGATGCATCTTATCTACTACCTAACCTGCCTCCCCGAGCTCCGCCTCTGGTACCCTGTCTGCTGTCTTTACGATCCTGGCCCTGACCACCACATCTAAATGGAGGGGGCACTACTGAAACTAGTCTAGGTGCAAGAGGAGTTGGTACAATCGCCCCTCGCCCTTGCCGAGGGAACCCTTTGGACCAATGGTCAAGTGCACCGCAATCAAAACACCACTAAACTGAACTCCCTGAAGTAACCCGACCGCGGAAGGAAGGGAGGGAATCTGATCCCCTCAAACTCTAGCCCGTACTAGGACCACTCTGCTGATGCTGTCCTCCCTCAAAAGCATGTAATGCCGTCTGAATAGGCCGACTAGACAGACCGTGCTGGAACCTCTGGCGGGGCCTACCATAGGAGTCTCTCCCTCTAGTCCGGGACCCGCTGTATGTGCCCTGGTAGTATGCCCTCTTATCGCTGCCCCCTTGGGCCTCGCGATGAATATGCTCCATGGATCGGGCATGGTCGACCACATCAAGAAATGAACGGCCAGCCGAAACTAAATGCTCTGTGTTGACCCTCAGACGGTACCGTAACCCACGTACAAAACAACGAACTCTCTCATCCTCTGTGGGCAGGATCATGGTACCATGTCGACACAAGTCATGGAATCCTGTCTTGTACTCTGAGACGGTCATAAGTCCCTGCTCCAATCTGGAGAACTGATCACGAAGCCTATCTGTGATGCTTTGTGGGATGAACCGGGCCAAGAAAGCCTCTGAGAACTAACTCCAAGATACATGAGGCGATCCGGCTGGTCTAGACTCTCGATACGAGCGCCACCACTGACCGGCTCGCCCATAAAACTGATGAGCGGTGAAGTCGGCTCCTCTTGACTCCAAGAGGCCTAATGACTACAGCTGCTCCTGACAAGTGAGCTGGAACTCGTGGGCATCCTCCCCAATCACCCCTGAGAATATCAGCGGTGCCAACCTCTGGAATACCCCGATCATCTTCGGCTTGCGCAGTGGCATCACCCCGTCCTTTAAGTCTCACACGACAGCCACATGAACTGGTGGCGGCTGAACCTCTGGTGCCACTGCGGCAAGTTGACCCTGCGGCGCTGGAGCTGGAGTTGGTGCTGCTGGGGCTGGTGCCTGTCGCATCTCTCCAATAACTGCTAGTATCTTAGTCAGCAGAGCATGAAGATCAGGAGTTGCAGCTGCAGCTGGTGTAGGTGGTGGCTGGGCTAGCCTCGGCCCCACCGGCTGTGGAGGTACATATGCTGCCTGAAACTCCTCCTCTCTATCTCGGGCTGGTGCTGTGGCCCTGCCTCGACCTCGGGGTCGGCGTCTACCCCAAGCTGAAACTCTGCCTGCAGGACCGGGTGCGCCACCTCGCGAGCGAACCATCCTGTGAACTGAAACAAGTGAGATTTCCAGAAACCAATAAGACACACGCTGCACGAAAGCGAAACAAAAGAGGAAATTTTCCTATGGACATCCTCTAGCCTCCCGAAAATAAGTTATGGACATCTCTGCACCGATCCGCAGGACTCTACTAGATGTTAGCTTTGTACAAGTGAGACCGATAAACCTGGGGCTCTGATACGAATTTGTCAAGACCCGATTTCTCAAGTCATGATGACACCTATTATAACCCACCAGCAGGCAAGCCAACCAGTAACCCGGAACAACAAGTAATGAGTCTGAGGGTAGAAACTAAACAAGAGTAGGCAAATAACAATATAAATAGGCAAAAGCAAACCAAAACATATATACAAATAAAGATCCCTCCCAGAACCTGGAAGTCACTAGTATAGAGCTACTACAAAATGAGTACAAGTCCCAAAAGTGGACAACGGAGATTGGACTGTCTCAGAAGTTAAAAGACAAGTCTATATATATAGATGGAGACTGAAATAGTACAAAACACCGTGTTCTCACTCTCGTCTCCAGATCAGTCTGCTCCAAGCTCGATCAACGCTGGCTACTAGTGCCCGAACCTGCATCACAAAACAGATGCAGAGCGTAGCATGAGTACCAAAACAACAGGAACCCAGTAGGCATCATAGGCCGACTGAACTTGAAAAGTAAAGGCAGTATGAAAAGAAGGAATAACATAAACAGAGGTCAATGACGAAAATCTAACTAACAATGGAATGTACACGAGTGTAGAAAGAACTAACTGAAGCAATCTATAAGCTAACTACACCTAACTGGACCCCATAAGCCCAGAGGGTACACTCGTGCGCAAGTTAAATAAAAACCCGAACGAACCCCCATAAGCCCGACGAGTACACAGAACAACAATAACTAATGGGAATTGCATATAAGAACCCAAGAACGGAGAACATCGAAACAGAATCTCAACCCTAATTAGTAAAATCTGACAGTATGGAGGCCGGACCTCGAACCGGATGCTCACCAGAAGTACCCAAGTAGCCAATCACAAGTATCAAGTATTTGAGGCCGGAACTCTAACTGAATGCTCTATATAAGTATCTGGGCAATAGAGGCCAGAACTCTAATCGGATGCTCTATTTAAGTATCTGGGCAATAGAGGCCCGAACTCTAACCAGATGCTCTATATAAGTATCTGGGCAATAGAGGCCGGAACTCTAACCGGATGCTCTATAGAGGTGCCAAAGTAGCTGCTGAAAGAGTCCCAATCGATCTATTCTCATAAATGTCCGTGGATCGCCATCCACACCTAGCCAATCAATGTAATCCCTTGGAACTGAATCGAAAATCAAATTCAAATCGCGAAGCAGAACTAGTGTTGCCGACGTAACTCTTGAAGCTGTAACATCGGGGAAATAAAGATAACTATCATCGGAGCAAACATATCGCCTAGCTAAGCCTCAAACTATCAGGCTCAAGTCTGCTACACCAGTCTACAGGGATCTAAGCCGGCCGAGCGGCGACGAGGCAAAACTAAGGCCTATCGAATACGAATCATGTATTTCTAAGGCAAACCCTAGTCAAACCTAAACAAAGGCCCAAATGCTTCAACAAATAGTCATCTAGCATACAAGTACTCCACATAGAAAAGAGGGACAATCAATAACACAAAGCATGCTCACAGTTACTCGATAATTTCTGAAATAGGCCGAAAACATAATTTCTTAACATCTATGCATAATTCAATATCTACCAAACCCAAATCCCAACTAATTAACATGCATTAACATTCTCAAGCTCAATCTAAGAGAGGGAAATCGTAGCCTACTTGTAGGCCGATCACACGCGCTCCAAAATCACTTCTTCAGATCTTTCCCTTTTCGAACGTCCTCGAAAAGCTGCCCCGTTATAAAAAATAGAGTCACAACGTTATTACGGTCGTTTAGACACCAAAATCACAATAAACGGAGATGGACTAATACCGGGGTCAAAACGGGGAAAGTGGGACCCGTGCTGGAAATTCCGAAATTAACCCTAAAAGTTGGACCTAAACAGCTCCCCCAGCTCATGCCCCAAAATGGGACACAATTCAGGGCTCGGGAACAATACAATATCAACATGCAACCAAAACCCAAATTTTCTGAAAGACTAAAAATGGGACAGCAGTTGAATCAGTATATTTACCAGAAACTGGAGGTCTATAGTGAAATGTGACAACACCACGACGTTCTCCTCAAAAAAAACACTCAAGATAGCCTCAAAAATCATTGAAATCGGACCTAGAATGGCTGAGAAAACAAGTCTTAAAATTTTCCAAAATCAAGCTCATAAAAAGGGTCTTGGGAGCAGGTATTTTACAAAAATTACCTCAAACGAGGACCCCAAATCACTATCCGAGCTCACCAACACTTTCGTTGCGAAAAACCTCACAAAATAAACCTTTGTATCACTGAATTTGGACTTGAAATGAGAGAGTTGTGAGGGTTTAAAGTTTGGGAAATGTTGCTGATTTTCTGAAATTTTCCAAAAACTAAAAACTCTGACGGGATGATCCGAACTTATTCGGAACCCCGTGCACGCAGACGAGATATGCAATCATACCAAATTTGATATTCTGGACTCAACGGCGCAGTCAAAATTTTCATCAGAGGTCATCTCGATAAAAAGAGGGTCCCACTTCCAAAAGTCATTTTAAGTCAAAAACCACAAATGGGCTCGGAAAGATATCAAAGACCTTGGGATACAAAAGAAGGGTCAATCTAGATCAAACTCGACATTCCGGAGCTAACTGCGCTGACTGAATTCTCATCTGAGCGCGTTTACTCAGAATGTTGACCAAAGTCAAACTTAGGCTTAAACTTATAGTTAAAACGCCTAATCACACCGACTCACACTGAAAACCTCGGGAGTCATGCCGACCATGATACTAGCCTAAAATGACCCATACGGAGCTGATGGAATCATCATAATTGTATTCCAATGTCATCTTTTGGAATTTTTGATCGAAAATGATCGTTTAAGGTTCATAAGCTGCAAAACACCAAAACTCACACCATAACCAAACGAACGACCAGGTGACCGAACTGTCAGTCCCAGCTAGTCATAAATGAGTTGGGGTCGCTACAGGAATGCTCTAAACGATACACAGAAGGCAAAATACAGAAATGACCAGGAGTGTCATTACATAAAACATGACATACCACTTTTGATCCTTGAGAGTTTGGAGGACTATTCTAAGATGATTAGCATGGTCCTCCTTATTCCTTGAATATATTAATATGTTATCAATAAATATGATAACAAATATGTCCAGAGTTAGTTTTTTGGATGGGCTTCTTTCTCTCGGCGCAAGTTAACTAACGTGCACCTAGCCATGGGAAGACGAGATAGAATCCCATCTCTGAAAGCTCAAATGGCACTGGAAAATGCATAAAATGGTATCAATCAGCGTGTACTGAAAGAAAATCAATTATCGAAGGTAGCGATGGAAAAGGGGGTTAATACCTCCCTTAACTCTAATGTAACAGTAACTCCAAGTTCTGCAGGAGCGAAGGGAACGATAAGAGCGATTGATACAACTGAAATGATTGCAAGCTCAAGAACAATAGTTGAAGCAGTAGTGGTGGAAAAGCAGATCGATAAAGAGCAGGATGATACGACCACAACTCTGAGTCAGTGGTCTAAAATTGTGCAGGCAACTAGCGGCAGTGGGAAGAATTCACCAAGCAGCACTGGGAAGAAGAGGTGGGCGGATGAGGTCGAAAAGGAATTAAACGTGCCAGCATCTAAGAGATCTATGTGGGATAATTTTGACATAACCAAGATCAGTAGAGCAGGATTTAAGCTGGAGTACATTGCCACTGAAATTTATGGTGAGTCATCTACTACTCAAATTGAGGTTGAGGATATTACATCAGAAATTGAATACTGGAAAACTGCGGTTATTTGTTATGTGCTGGGAGCTCACCCCCCCTTCTCAGTGATCCAAGGATTCATTTAAAGGCTTTGGAAGAAGCATGGTATTAATAAGATAGTGATATTGAAAAATGGTATCATTCTGGTAAGGTTTGAAACAATGGAAGAAAAGAATAAAGTGTTGCATGGAAACATATTCCATTTTGACAATAAGCCATTTATCGTCAAAGCCTGGAAACCTGAGATGGAATTTACTAAAGAAGAGGTCTATACTATGCCGATATGGATCAAACTTCTTGGTCTAGATTTCAAGTATTGGAGTCCAAAGGGTTTGAGTAAGTTAGGCAGTCTTATTGGGAAACCTTTAATGGTTGACCAAAACACAGAAAATAAGGTTGGCTTGAATTTTGCAAGATTCCTAGTTGAAGTAGGGATGGACACTACACTTCCAGATTCTATAATGTTCAGGAATGAGTGGGGAAACCTAATAGAGCAGAAGGTTATGTATGACTGGAGGCCTATGTTCTGTAAATTTTGTAATCAATATGGACATGATGTTACTGAATGTAGGAAAAAGAAGGGCAAATCAGATACTAAACCATAAGATGCACAACTAGTTGAGTAAGATAGTCTTCAACATGTGATGCAGAAAGGTGAAAGGCATGAGCAAATAAAAGTCTCAACAACTATTCCAGGAGAAAGACATGTTACTACTATAGTTAGCAGAAAAAGGAACACAGGGAGCCATGAAATTCAGAAATTCCAAGGTCAGTAGATAAAACAGGTTCAAGAACATCACGAAAGTGCTGAATGGATCACTCCTACAAAGACCACAAAGTTGACGACATCTAGCCAGAATCATCAGGAAAGCATGAATTTTTTTCAAGCACTTCAGAAATCATAAGCAAATAAACATACCAATGTTCAAGGACATGAGGGTGGGCAATCAATTCCCACTTCTGGGAATGGCTAAACTTATGTGTTGGAATGTAAGAGGGCTTAACGGCCCTAATAAGCAGAAGGAGGTTCAGCTCCTCTGCAATAATGAAGATGTAGGTCTGGTAAGTCTTTTGGAGACTAAGGTCAAGATTAGTAAAATTACCAATATTGCAGACAAGTTATTTGGAGGGTGGAAATATATTACTAACCTAGATGCTCATTATAGTGTTTGAATGTTGATTGCATAGAAACCTGATTACTATAATGTAGTACCTATTTCCAGTGTTGCACAAGTGGTTACATGTGAGATATTTCATATTCCCTCACAGATACAATGTATGATATCTTTTGTCTATGCTTTTAATACTAAGGAAGAAAGAAGGTCTTTATGGGAGGAACTAGCTATGCAAAGTACAAGAAGCCCCATCCCTTGGCTTGTCATATGAGATTTTAACTTTGTCCTGAATAGTGAGGATAGATTAGGGGGACATCCTGTCAGTTGGGCTGAAGTAATTGATTTCCAAACATACATTGACACATGTGGTCTTGTTGATTTGGAACACAATGGACCAACATATACTTGGAATGATAGAAATTCTAGCCAGAGAATATACTCAAAGATTGATTGGATGTTTATCAACAATGAATGGCTCACTTCTATGCCTGCTTGTAAAGCTATGTACCTGAATGAAGGAATCAATGATCATTGCCCTATTAAAATGACTTTTGAAGAAAACAATGTGAAGACTAGAAGAGCCTTCAAATATTGCAATGTTTGGTTCAAATATTGCAATGTTTGGTCCAAACATCCTTAATTTAAACATGTTATTTTGGAAGGATGGGGCACTTTTTATGATGGTTACAGAATGCTACAAGTTATTAGGAGGCTCAAGTTACTGAAGAAAGAGCTCAAAAAGTTAAACTCAATGCATTTCAGGAATATTGTCACTGATTCAAATGAAGACATGTGTCCCTAAAAGAGGTTCAAGCACAATTGCATTTGGATCCGGAGAATATAACATTACAACAACTTGAGATGAAGCATTTCCTAAAATTCAAGCAATTATCATACTTGGCAGAAATGTTTCTACAGCAAAGAAATAAGGCGAGATGGATTAGGCTTGTAGATGCAAACACAAGGTACTTTTATTCAGTAATAAAGCATAGACAATTGAAGCATGTCATCACACAGTTACAAGATAACCAAGGTAACTGGCACGCAAATCCTATCATCATAGCTAGACTTTTTGTCTAATATTATGAGGAGCTACTTGGGAAAAAAAAGGAGGATAGGATCCGAGCTTCATCTGATATATTTAATGATGGTCCCGTGCTAACCATTGAACAACAACTAGAGATATTGAAGCCCTTTAATGAAGAGGATGTAAGGAAAGCCATGTTTAGTATTGATGTAAACCTTAGCCCTGGTCTTGATGGATATGGTAGTGGCTTCTATAGGGAGACTTGGGATATTGTGGGCCACGATTTTGCTGAAGCAATGTTGGAATTCTTTCAGAATGGTCAACTACTAAAGCAGATAAATGCTACCAATATTGCGCTTATTCCGAAGGTCTCTGTTCCTAAAAATGCTAGCCAGTATAGACCTATTTCATGCTGTAATGTGATTTATAAAGTCATTTCCAAGCTGATTTGTCAGAAATTGAAGCATGCAATGAATTATTTAGTTACAGAGAATCAGACAGCTTTCGTGCAGGGAAGATCTATGGTTCATAATGTTTTAATATGTCAAGATTTATTAAGACACTACAGTAGGAAGACCTCTCCCAGGTGTCTCATGAAAATTGACCTTCGTAAAGCTTATGATATGGTAAGTTGGGAATTTGTAGAGGAAGCCTTAATTGGTTATGGGTTTCCAATTGGATTTGTGAAGCTGGTTATGATATGTGTAACTCTCCAAAGTATTCTGTTATGGTGAATGGAATAGGCTATAGTTACTTTGAAGGGAAGAGAGGGCTACGACAAGGGGATCCTATGTCTCCTCTATTATTTGTATTGGTCATGGAATACTTATCTAGGGTCTTGAAGGTTATCAGTGCTTCACCTGATTTCAAATTTCACCCAATGTGTAAGAATCTTAAACTTACACATTTGGTGTTTGCTGATGATTTAATGATCTTTTGTAGTGGTAAGGAACAATCTGTAAGGAGAGTGATTGAAGCATTAGACCATTTCACAAGAGTCACTGAAATGATAGCAAACATGGACAAATCTAACATGTTCATTGCTGGAACTGATGAGCAGACTAAGGCCCTTCTCTTAAGCATTACAAGATTCATTGTGGGTACATTTCCTATTTGATATTTGGGACTACCACTATCTTCAAAGAAATGGAGCAAATTGGAATGTCAACAGCTCACTGCTAAAATCACTCATAGGATCAAGAATGGTTATGCTAAACTGCTATCATACACTGGTAGATTACAAATAATTATTGCAGTCCTTTTCTCTATTCATAGCTTTTGGGGAGCTGTGTTCGTTCTTTCTCAAAGTGTTCTAAAAGAGGTTGATAGACTATGTAGATAATACTTGTGGGGAAACTACCAGGATAAGACAAGCATATCATTGGTTTCTTGGGAAAAGTTATGTATTCCAAATCAATATGGTGGACTGAACATTAAAGGATGCAAAATCTGGAACATTGCTTCTGTGGGTAAACTCTTATGGAAAATTTCAACTAAACAAGACTCATTATGGGTCAAGTGGATTCACGGATTGTATATGAAGTTAGAAGGTAACATCTGGATGCACATACCTCCTAATGATTGTAGTTGGTATTGGAAAAAGCTGAATTCTCTAAAGAATGACATGATAGATTGGTATACAAATGACAGGTATATTCTAACTTCTAGTGGAAGATATTCCATAACTAGTAGTTATAATTCACTCATTGGCACTCACACAAAGTGGAGAATAGCTGACCTAGTATGGACATCAGTAGCTCAGCCTCGACACCGATTCTTTCTCTGGCTAGCTGCACAAGGAAGGCTACTTACTAAAGCAAGAATTAGACACTTGAACATACCCATTGACACTAATGATTGTTGCCTATGTGATATGAAGGTTGTCAAAACTTCACTGCATCTATTTTCAGATTGTGTTTGGACCAAACAATTGATAATTGATCTATCTAATTGGTGGGGAATACAACTGCAAATTGGTGAAGTGATAGCTGTTTTGGAGTGAACTAGAAGGAAGCATTGGAAGCAGTTCAAAAAGGAGCTTGTGGCAGCCATCTGGGCAGCAATTGTTTATTACACTTGGAAGGCTAGGAACTGGACTACATTCAAGTACATGAGTGTTCAAACTGAAATTGTTGTATTACAAATTAAGAAGGATATTGTGGAAAGATTAGATCTTTTAAAAATGTGGAGGAAAGGTCATAGTTGTAGGAGTTTGATTCATAGGCTTATTTGTAATTAGCTTTATTTTGGAGGCCTATTTTCTCATTGCACCCTTCCTAGAAGGCGGTTATGTGATTAGGTGCTCTTTTTAGGTGTATCTGTTACTTTGTGTTTGTTGGTTATGGTAATATTCACATTAGTTACCAAAAAAATATGTCCAGATACTTCTTAAATACTCTATTCATAAGATCCATAAATGTTGTAGGAGCGTTAGTCAAACCAAAGGACATAATGAGGAACCCATAATGACCATAATAGGTCCTGAAAACTGTCTTCAGACTTTCAACTGATGATAACTAGATCTGAGGTCTATTGATAAGTGGTAGATTTTCACTCATTTAAAGTCCATTTAGCTCAATAATTAGTGTCTTCAATGCCTAATTTTTTCCTATTCTGATAAAATATTGATGATTTACAGCTATGAATGTAATTGGACAAGGCAAGGGCTAATGTTTGAAAGAATGGCAAAAAATAAAAACAAGAAGTGCAAAGCAATCATTGTTGATCGCCTAACATGAATGTCAGAACGCCAAGTGAGCACGACCTCACCCGTTTGACAATGCATACACTTGTGCCTATCATAGAAGACTGGTGAGATCCAATAGAAAAGACAATGTGCCAAATGAGAACGTCGGTCCTAATACATATCACCTAAAACGACATTATGCAGTGCAAAAGTTGAATGCTCGAAAGGTGAACCCAAGAGGTATTTGGTGATTCACTAAACATGAAAGACTGACTCAATCGAGTTCTTCAACTTAGGTTCAAAACCCTGACGGCAAGCTGAGTAGCGAAAGGCGATTCGTTGAGCTTGTCTAATGTCACCGAAGTAGGTGCATAATGGAGTTTTGGGCCAAATTTTGGAAAATATAAATAGCTTTAAGGATACAATTCTTAAGTACCAATTTTTAAGTGTTTGGAGAGTTTGAAAATGAGAGTTCATAAAGTTCTTTTGAAAGAGTCTAAGAACACTTTACATTTGAAGAACACTTTTCTAGTTTTTGGGGTTTTACAAGTTGGAGTTTGAAGTTAAATCCAAAGTGGGTTTACTCTTAATTGCTTGATTTCATGTTACTTATGGCTACTTTCATGGAAGGAATAATTTCTTTACTTTTTGTGATGGGTGGCTAAAACTCCAATATCTAAGGGACTCAAATGGGGTTGGGTGTTGATTTAATGTAATGGGTATTGTGCTATGCTCTGTTTTGTTGTTGTTCATGCATGGATTTGGTTTAATTACCATGGGGTTAACTCAAGGGTTAATGTTGCAAAATAAATTCCTACTTTTGATCTCCAGTTGATGCTCGAAAGAGATTTATTAGAGTGGATAATTAGTTCAATACTAACAATTTAGGTTTGATGTATGTAACTTTCTTGAAATAGAGGTTATGGGTGGGATCCATTTGCCTTATTCTTGAAAATGAGAATAGAGTAAGGTATTGAGTTGTTTAAGATTGACATTTAGATAAGACCAAATGAGATTCTAGGCATAGATGCTTTGAGATCAAAATGTGATTAGAGTTAATGAAGATGACTTAGCCTATTCATGAATGTTTATCACTATAGAGCAGCACAATCACCCCTATGTGACATCAATTTGCAATCCCCGCACCCCTAGATTACTTGCTAACTCTTGATTTCTTTGATATTTTAGTTTAAGTGCGAAAATTGATAGTCAAACCTTTGTATTAAGATGGTGGTACCATCCACCTAATTGTTTTTACTATTGTAAATGAGCTAATTTAGTTTCCAAATTTCTTGATAAGGAATTCTCTATGATATACCATTCCCTGTAGGATTCAATCCCGACTCTACATTGGGTTTTTTATTGACTATGATCGCTCATTCTTTTAATTGGTTTTGGAGGGTGATTTGAGCGTTATTAAAAATGGCGCCGTTGTCGGGAAATGGTGGTTGAGAATTCTAATTGAGATATTAGATTTTAATCTTGTTTATTTGTAGTAGATTTGTTGTTTGGTGTTGGCTTATTTGTAGGTTGACAAAATGAGTGACCATGAAAGTGACAATGACAGTCAATATGGTCAAAACGACAACATGGGTGATCTAAATGACATTCCCATTAATGTCATTCAAACCACTGGAATAATCTAGATACCTCCTATAACCGGGAGGACTATGTTTCACATCACTGGAACTATGATATAATTGCTCCAGATGAAAGGAATTTTTGGAGATCTCGCTCATGAGGTTCCCTATGAACACCGTAGGGATTTCAAGTAGGCATGTGGAACCTTTGTTTTCAAAAATATCTCTCAAGAATTCGTAAGATTGAGGTTATTACCGTTCCCTTTAATGGGAGAGGCTACAAGATGGTTGGAAGAATTGCCAAATGAGACAATCACTTCGTGGGAAGTGCTAATTAATGTCTTATTGGAGAGATTCTTTCCACCCTCGAAGATGGTTAAACTTCATCTCCAAATCAAAAATTCCAAGCGTATTGGAGGTGAACCTTTGCATGTGACGTGGCTGAGGTTTAAGAAGTTGTCTTGCGATGTATAACGCATGGCGTTCCAGACAATTTGATGCTGCAACTTTTATCGTAACCTTGATTTAGTTAATAAAGGTGTGGCTGATCAATTAGTCCATAGTGGGTTAACAAGACAATCGTATGATGTAGCTGCTTCATTGTTTGATGATATGATTAAGTTTAACTGAGCATAGCACACTAGAGAGGCCTTCAGAGGCCTCTCATACCCAACAAGCAAACCGTCAGAGCCCTACCAGTGGGTGTAAGAAAGTGAGGAAGCACATAATCACTAAGCATATGAATATCCAGTCGAAGTTGGTATCGCCTCCGCAAGACACCAATCCTGCTTCTCATGTTCTCCCATTAATAGCTCCAAGATCTTTGAGTAGGCTCAAGGCAGAAGGAGAACATACCAATTTGGAGGAGCATCAACTCATGACTAATAGGGTCATGAGATATTATCCAGCCATTTGGGAAATTATCAAATTCCACAGGTTGAAGCAGTTTACAAAAGCTATAACACCCTATGTGCCATAGTGGGTACGTGAATTCTATGACGCCTATGCCAAGGCATTGCCAAAGAAAAGAAAAAGCACCATTGGAAAACTGTAGATGAAGTGAAAGATAGAGGCAAAATTTTGCAGGTCTATTCCAATAAGATCAACACATTGTTGGGCACCTCATCTAATCATAACGATGAATACAGGACTAGGATGTCCAAAACTCTAGATACTCTAAAGGGGTGGTTGTCCCCTATGATATCTTGGGAATTTTCACCTTTTAGGATGGATGAAGGTGCCAAGATAGAGAAGAAAGACCTGAATACCTGTGCAAGACACTGGTTCAGATTTAGCGGCAACAACGTGATGTCGTCCCAAAACGAATCAATACTTCGGCATCCAAAGGAACTGCTAGTGTGTTCTGTTATTAAGAGAGAGAAGATCAATGTTGGAAATATAATTGTGGAAGAGATATTGTTATAGGCCAGACAAGAATATGCTTCTCTCCCCTTCTCGATGCTTATTACGCAGCTATGTGAGAGAGCGCCATTTCCCTTTTGGGGGAAATTTGATGTTACGATCACACCGATCTATTCCAGTGACATTCGGAGGATTGAGGTTAAGTATTTGTGGGACAATACACTCGAAAGAAGTTGCCACCACCAGGTTCTACGCCCGTAGTTGATCCCGCTACGTTGGTAGCTGAGGCTAGCGCACAAGCTCCTTTTGTGGAGCAGACATGTATCTCCACATCTTCCTCCCTTACTGCCCTTTTTTGTATCATCTTCTACTGCGAGTGTATTGAGGCCTTCCCCCTCCTCTATTAACTATCCCCCTTGACCCAACCCATGATATATCACATGGGCAGCCTTTCCCGGCCAATAGATGTTAGAGTTGCCTGAGTTAAGATGGACATGCCAAAGCTTATTGACCAGGTCATTCAGAAGGACTTGGATCCTTTGACAGAGTGGGTGGTCATGTGTGAGGGGGCTATTGAGAGTCACACTTTGTGTAACGACTCGAAAATTGGTAGGTTGAACTAGAGCCTAAACGTGAGGGTTAACGTCAAGGGTTAAGGGCAAGGGCTAAGGGTTTTGGGTGAAGGCCATGGTTAGGGGACCAAGGCTGCCTAAAACTAGGCCTAGCCATTGCCTAGCATGACCACGAGGGTCTTCACGACCCGTGAGTCGTGGTGCCACCCGTGGTTGGCATGGAAGTGTTCCCTAGAAAGGTGTCAAGCAAAGGCTCCCCTTCAAGAGCCACTTCACGGGTCATGGGAAGGCTCGTGAGGTTGCCTTGTCCTTGTGGGATACGTGTCTTGTTGAAAGTGCTAGGGTCAAGGGACCACGGGCACCACCACGGGCCATGGTGCCTTTGACGAGCCATGGAGGGTGATCGTGAAGATCATTTACACTCTGTTTGGATCATTGTTAGCCATTGCATTGTATTGTATTGTAACTATACCTACAACGTTTGTTTTGATTGTTACTTAAAATGGATTGTATTGTATTGTTAAATTTTGTTGTTACGTAACAATGAAAATCCCTAGTTTATGGAACAACCGATTTGGTGTGTTCCCATTGTTATTTAATTTCATTTTCCAATTATATCTTTACATAATATTTCAAAATACTATTTTACCCTTTACCTTATATTATTTAATTCTAGTCATACTTCCTACCCTAGAATAATTAAGGATATTTTAGTAAATTTATAAATTACAATATAGTACAATACAATCAAACCAAATAATTAAAATGTTATTAAACAACAATCAATCAATACAGTCTAGCCAAATATTGTATCTACCATGCAGTACAGTACAATAGAGTACAATACAATACAATACATTATGAAACAATGGGTAACAATGATCCTAACAGAGTGTTAGACTCTTGGATGCAAGGCTTGGGAAGCCTTGACACTGCCTCAAGACCACAACCATCACCACGACTCGTGGTCTTGACCACGGATCGTGAGAGATCTCGTGGTCATGCCTTGGCTTCATGGGAGGCATGGAAAGTTAAGGATGCTACTGCCTAAGGATCCATGGGCACCACCACAAGCAGTAGTCCCCTTCATGACCCGTCCAAGTGGGCGTGGTCCCTGACGGGGCTGCCTAAGTTAAGGAGTTTTAAGTAATTTCCTTTTTATTAATTAATGTGTGGGGTCATTTTAAAATGTTTTATATCACTTTTATATGTAGTTTTAAGTAACACTTAATTTACTCCTTTATTCTCCAAAGCCCAAATCAAATCGAAAGAGTTCCTCCTTTAAAAAATTCTCTCCCTAGAAGTTCCCAAAGAAAAAGAAGAAGTGGCATCTAGGGTTTGTGGATTCAAGGTGTTTCTTCCTCAAATTTCTTGGGGATTTACAAGCAAGGTATGGTAGTCTTCATCCTTGACTTAGTTTCTTTCAAGGAGCCAATTTCAAATATGATTTCAAGTCTCCAAAATCCCCCAAAAACCTAGGGTTTTCAATCTATGCATGGGTTAAATTCCAAACATTTTAAAAAGGAATTTAAGTGATAAATAATGGTTTAATTGATGTTTTAATGGTGAATTAAGATGATTTTACCCTATGAATCCACGTTTCCCCCAAATTCTTAAGTTGTGAATTGTTATTTGGAATTGGTTGATCATGAAAGTATGTTGAATTGTTTATGTTTATACTGAATTAGTTATTGAATCATGTTAATTCCCTTATCTGTTGTAGTATCTTAGATGGTTGGGTTGTGATTGATGTATGAACTTGGAGGGTAATTTCATGAAAGATCTATGAAGGATCATGATGTGATGTATATGTGTGTGATTGCAATGATAGTATTTTGATCATGTTAGGATGTAATTGTGTTAGTATTGAAAGCTATTCCTCAATTTAACACTTATGAATAATGATAATATATGTGAAGGGCTATTCTCAATTGTACTTTAATGAATGATTATGACATTTGTGAAAAGACTTTCTCACAATATGAGATTCTTAGTTGAAAGGCTATTCTCTTCTTTGAGTCTATGAGCTATCTAATGAATGAATGTTGGGTTTGAGATGGATGCTCATCCGGAAGTTGAGGTGGGGTATCTAGTAGCAATTTCTTATCCCATAATGATGACTAAAGCAATGAATGTTAAGTACTCCGTGGAGAATAATGCTATGCACCGAGGGGATACGAATTGAGATGGATGCTCATCTGGGATTTGAGGCGGGGTATCTAGTAGCAATCTCTTGAGATGGATTCTCATCCGTGAGTTGAGGCGGGGTATCTAGTAGCAATCTCCATATCCCATAACTATGTGCCCACATTGGATATTAGCTAGTGGATCCACTCAATCTAAAATATAATGGTACTACCTTAGACAAGTAGGAATCCTTTATCCGGTGAGGGTGTCACTGGGAATCCATGAATTGGTCACACGGTCTATGTCGGTTAAGGGTTACCCCCACAAAGAATGTTACTGACCTATGGCTTCTCAGGAATGCACTACTTAGTGTTGGTGGTTGTATGGGATGCCATCCATGCATTGCACAAATAGGCCTTGAGAGTAGTTATGGTGTGTTCCTTTATGATATAAAGTTAATGAAATGAATGTGCTCTTATGATGATGCTAATGAGAATGTTGGTTTAATGTCTAATGAATGAAGGTGCTCTTAATGAAGCTAATAAAGAATGTTGGCTTACATGTTTAATGTGATGATGTATGCTTTACTTGGGTGGTATTATGAGTTACTTTCCTTGTCATGACTTATGAAATGTTTATGTCTCTTATGTATGATTATTGTGTAAAGATGGAAATGATGAATGGTAAGTTCACTTTTGGTGGCATTAATGTGGTACTTAGTATGGATGGTCGTATGGGACGCTATTCATACATTGCACCTAGTATAGTTTGGGGTTGCTTGAGGTGAAAGTTTAATGTAATGAAATGTCTTATATGGTTGATCATGTTCTAATGTGAAGAAATGACTTGTATGTTGGTTATGTGTGAATATTATGCTTCTTATATTTATGTTCACGAAGTTTACTCAAATTGACATAAAAGCATGACTTTCAAATCAAATCTCTGTTTTAAGCATGGTTTTGCATGGCTATATACTTAGTACTTAATTGTGCTAACCCATATTTCTTCTAATTTACTACAAGTGTAGGTTCCGACATTTGAGTTGATTCTCTCTAGTTGAAGCTTGGATTGAGTTCTTCCGAGACTATTGGTATGTCCTCATGGATTCGAGGACAAGTACTTTGATGTTTCATTTCTTTCATGTAATAGACATTTGTTAGACTTTCGATTGTAAAAGGTCGTGTCCCTACTTTTGTTTCAGATATTGTTTTTAGATGGCCATGTGAGACTAGTAGACTTCCGCTTGTTTTAAATGAAGTTTGATTGTATGGATTTAAATAACAGTTTTAATTCCATACCATTTTCCTTATATCAAATGTTATGAATGCTATGAGGCTTGTATGAGACTTTTTCGGATTCTTGTATGCCGTGTCGCTTCCAGGGTATAGGCTCGGGTCGTGACAAACATGGTATCAGAGCATAAAGTTTTGGGAATGGTTTTTAGGATTGATGTCTTACAAGCTACGTCTAGTAGAGTCTTGTTCATCGGTGTGAGTCGCGACACATCTATGAATGAAAGGCTATAAGACGTTAGGAAGCTACACTTCTTTCATTATTCTTTAAGTCGTGCGGAACTGGTAGCTGAGGAATTCATGGAAGTGGTAGTATGGTAGGTGGTAGTGTGGTAGGTAAGTATTTTATTTTAAAGGTTTTATTGTTATAATTTTTCGTTAAGTGTCTTAATCTTGCGAAATTCATGGTAAAATGTAATAATATTTATTGTAATATTCTTTCGATAGTTGTTTTAGTTTGAATATTTCTTTAATATTATTTGTGATATATTCTAGATATAACATATCTTGGGTTCTTCGGTACATATATAAATTCTCCTCCATTAATTGTTCTAATAGTTTTATATCTTCCATAGCTTCTATCCAATATT
>JAJOOH010022865.1:0-46242 GCA_029582605.1 Solanum gracilifrons
AGGTATGTGGGTATCTAATAATCTAATTGTATCTTCAAATAATATATTAATATATGGTATAAAATATTAAAAGTGATAATATATGTAATTGTTTGAAAATAAAGATAATATTAGTATATATAGTATTAATGTATGTCTAATAAGGTAGTTTATCCTTATTTTATTGTGTTGTGTTTGCGTGCTTGTTAATAATTGCCGCTAACCTTAAGGTCGAAAAGTTCAAATCCCTGAAAGACGCTCATTTTGATTTAACAATTTAACTAAATCAGTCATCTCTTACTTGACAAAAATAAATAAATAAATAAGTTTACAAAATACTTCATTTAGATAGTATTTTTCTCCCTTAAAATGGTCCTAACTGCAAAAATTGTTCAATTCAAATTAAATCGATGAATTTAGCCAAATAGTTAATTATTGGATAACCGCGTGTTAGCGGGCATTTCAGGTGCTTTAAATCCCTTCCCGAAATGCTAATAAGAACCTCGAACCCCTTTTAAGTTTTCATTAGATTTCTGTTTTAAGTTTTTGAAAAAGTAGTTTTTCTTGATTTTTCTTAAAAATTAAGTAATGACTCTTAAAACCAGTCCAATGATATTTTTTAAAACAACATGCATACAATATTCCAATATTATTGAATATTTATCAAATAAGGAAATACTATTTCATTTTTTGAAGTCCGATAAAAAAAAGTTATGTCATATAAATTATGACAAATATATTATATAAATTGTTGTATTTGTGCTATAGAGCTTTGCATCCCTAAAATAGATATAAATAATACTCTCCAATCGTCATTTGTCAATATATGATCACACGACTAGCTAAACTCTCCTCTCAATTTAGACATGATAAAATGAATATAAATCAAGCATAAACAATACTGAATTTAAATAACCTCTCAATTTAATATCACAATTCACATGCGTCCCAAAAATTAATTTATCAAATAAAAATACAAGAAACAAATGAAATGTATACCTACCTAACCCAATTGTCAAATAAAAATCTTTATTTCAACTTTACCCCACAAATGGATAATCCAATTTTGGTGACAAAGAACATTGCATTAAAGAGAAAAAATAGGAGAAACTTTCCAACTTTCCTGCAGAAATAACGCAAATTTTTTTATATTTTTATAATTGTGATATTTTGACCAAATATTCAAAATAATATTTTTCTCAAAGTAAATATTTAAAATTAATTCCAAAATCGGCCAATGTGACGGCGCCAGATAGAATTACTCATCTTTTAATAAAGCCTTATACATTATGAATATTCAAAATAATATTTTTCTCAAAGTAAATATTTAAAATTATTTCCAAAATCGGCTGATGTGATAGCGCCTGATAGAATTACTCATCTTTTAATAAAGTCTTATACATTACGAATCCAAATTAATCTTTCAATATAAATATCAAACACAAACACGATTGAAAATAAAAATGTCATTACCAAAAGCAAAATTTATTGCCGACCTTTTGCTCGAATGCCACGAGCCTGCCACGCGCTGTTATGCACTACTCAATCCTATCCATCCACGTGTCATCCATCCAACGGCTGTAAGTCCTCTCATGTCGGGTTTTTCATCATCTACTTACTATAATCATCTTCCCTTTCATTTTCCTTTGATTTCTTTCTACTGATAATTGTTCAATTTCTGCATAAGTTTCAGTATTCATCATCATGCTTCTAAAAGTGGCACCTACGTTTGCGTTGTTGAACACCCATGGGGAAAATTGGAGTTCCGTGATATCATTTTCTTCACATGGATCTGTTTTGAAGAATTTTTCGGCAAAAAGTGGAAATGGATTGATTGTATGTGCTTCAAAGGGTTCGAACAGCAAACCGTTGACGGGTGTTGTTTTCGAACCCTTTGAAGAGGTGAAGAAAGAGCTTATGCTTGTACCTACTGTTCCTCATGCTTCTCTTGCTAGACAGAAGTTCACTGATCAATCTGAAGCTGCTCTTAATGAACAGATCAAGTGAGTTTTTTTAATATTTCTAAGATTTATCCTTTTTTTTGCTCTTGTTTGATGTTTTGCTTTTTATTGTATTATTTTGTTGTAGTTATTGGTCGTTTGGTAGCATAGGTTACTAGAAATATTATACATGTATTAGATCCTGCATAAGTAATATCAAACATGTTTGGTAATTGGTTAGAACTATATATAAAATTAATAGCGTGTTTGATTTGCACTTAACTTGCATAACTAATACAGGTATGGTAGGAGGGAATCTATGTATAATTTTAGATAGGATAGAAGATGGGATAATTAATACATGAATAACTAAACTCTGCCTAACTAATTCCTCCATAAAACAGTACATAAATTTACTCATAACTAATCCATGTATTACTAATATTTGCATAACTCTAACCAACTACCAAACGATTTATACTGTTCAATAAAATTGCTTTGGACGGTTCCTTTTTGAGCCGTCTAGCAGAAACAACCTCTCTACTTCAATGTTTGCATACACTCTAACCTCCCGAGACACCACTTTGCGGGACTATAATGGGAATAGTGTTGTTGTTAAAATGGGAAATTCATGTAAGTGACCACAACTAGTTTGAAATTGAGGGTGCTAGTAGTTGATATGTTGTTGTTGTGTTTTAGAAATGGTGTTCAAAACATTTCACTCTTAGCAAGGGAATGCGAAATTTTCCAATCTCATAGATACATATAGAATTCTGAGGAAATAGAACTGCCTTAGCGGAGACTAAAAATAGTGACTATAGAACTGCCTTAGCGGGACTAAAAATAGTGACTATGTCTTCATGCTTTCGAAAAAGAAAACACGTATCTATACGGGGCATTATTTGTCTACTTATTGCATTAGTCGTGTCTATTTTGAAGTCTTTTTAACTCGTTTGATGTGAAGCCCTTCCACACGTGTATGAAGCTTCAATCAGTCCTAGTTGATTGGTCAAATGAGGATTATGATTTCTCACCTTTTGGAACAATTTCTTGTAGTTCTGTTACTATCTTTTATGAGATTGTTTTGTTTTTTTTGTGATTGCAGTGTGGAATACAATGTTTCGTATGTTTACCATGCAATATATGCCTATTTCGATAGAGACAATGTTGCTCTCAAGGGACTTGCCAAGTAAATATTCAAAGGCTCTTCCAAATCGATGAGTTAGCCGTGTGGATTTTGTTTATTGGTTTGTGATTATATGTTATTGTTTTGGTGATATAGGTTTTTCAAGGAATCAAGTGAAGAGGAAAGGGAACATGCTGAGAAATTCATGGAGTATCAGGTGTTTGAAAATTTGCCTTTATGAAATTTTGTGTTACTGCTTTTTATCTTTATGATTTGTGCTTTGTGTTTGGGGGAGTGGTTAATTCTAGCATCTGGTTGTATATGCTAATTGGTTTGCTTCAACTTCTTGTATTACTTGGATTTAGAACAAGCGTGGTGGGAAAGTGAAGCTGCAGTCTATTTTAATGCCATTATCTGAGTTTGATCATGCTGAGAAGGGGGATGCATTGTATGGTAAGCTAAGTTTGTTTCTGTTCTCGTATGTTTAGCTTATTAACCATGGTGTCTAGGCCAACTTGCATGTACCTCAACTAATTCCATGGTTACCTGTTATAGGAAGAATTCACTTAGTGTTTTTGCCTTGAGACGTGAACCTGAGACTTCCTGGTTCTCTCCCTGTTTCATTTATCATTAGGCCACATCCTTGAGTGCACTTTCTGTTGTATGTGTAATCCTATTTTTGTAATTAGATATTTTGATGATACTAGTAGAAATGGTTGTCTAGATTATAAGTTGCTGAATATGTTTACTCTGTTCATCAGATGTCTATGTTGACAACTTGACACCAAAAGAGATAAAATTTATGTTGCTGAAGCCAGTATGCCCTCGTACTCCCAAATGCCTACTAATTACTATTTCCTCTTCCTTGTGAATTGAGAAATACGAAAGTTCTTATGTTCTTTAACACTGAAAAAAAAGGAGATTGAGCTTTCAGTTACTTACCACATGCTTTGTTGAATTTATTTTGTAGCAATGGAGCTTGCACTTTCTTTGGAGAAGTTGACAAATGAGAAGCTCTTAAACTTGCATGCTGTGAGTTTTTCTACTATTCTTTTTTAGTTGTATCCACAATCATTTGGATCAATTTGAAATAGACAACCATTGTGTTGGTTTTCGATGACATTGAAGAAAAAAGTTCTGACTCTTGGTTTTTCATAATTTGTCATTATACATTTTGACTGCTCTTTAACTTTTAAAAACAGGTAGCCACACGAAACAATGATGTGCAGTTGGCTGATTTTGTTGAAAACAAGTACTTGCAAGAACAGGTCTGGCTTCTTACTATTTGTCTAATGGAGTTGTTAAGTCTCAATATTAATGCATGATTCTATTTTAAGACATGCTCTTCCTTTGTTACTTTTAACTTTTAAGACGTGTTCTCCTCATTAGGTGGAAGCAATCAAGAAGATCTCGGAATATGTGGCTCAGCTGAGAAGAGTGGGCAAAGGACTTGGTAGGATCACGCTCGCTTGTGAATTACTTATTAATTAATTATACTGTTCCCCTTGTACACTATTCATATAAACCTTAACTTTTCAACGTCCTCGGCTGCAATTTAGGTGTCTGGCACTTTGATCAAATGCTCCTGCACGAGGCGGAAGTTCTTGCTTGATGGAGAAGATAGACTTTCAACTTTCTACGAGTACAGTGCCCTTTTGGAGGATGTTGTCTGGGTATATTTTGGCATTAGCCTTTTCTATGAGATAAGATATATAAGGTGTTTTGGTGATCGAAGTCCCGGTGCTGTACATATAGACCAAATACATGTAGTTATCTGTGCTACTTATTAGTACCCTCCTGGTGTTCAAATCTGTTTTAATTTCCCTTATGGTTTGCTAGTTGTAGCTTGGAATCGAAGGTGCCCCAGTGAAGTCAAATGTAAAGTGAAGTTGTTAGTTGGATGTTGGCTCATTTGGAGAAATAATAAATAATTGGAATTCAGCTGAAGTTGCTTTTTTCGGGGTTTGTTTCGATATTTTTACAGTAATTGTAAAAAGAGACGTCGTTTTCATAGATTCTTCTCTCAATAGAGATACATGTGGAATAATTTTCTTAGATAGTCATCCATGTTTGGGAAATTACCTAGGAATATCACTTATATTTGTTTTAGGATTACAATATCACCCAACTTTGCCAATTTTTCTCAAAATATACTTGACACAAAAAATACATTATCTCTCTCCTACTAGGATGCCGTCACATTTTCTAATTTATTAATAATATTTTTTTTATTTTTTAAATGACAGCTTGTTTAATGTATCTATAAGAGTTCATTAATCAATTCTCTATGAAAATCTCGTTACTTCAATTTTATAGCGAAAATCTTTATCCTATGTTTTATTTACGAGTATTTGCCATTATATCCATACAAAAATTTAGTCTTGCTATCGAGGAAAAAATTAAACTAGTTACTTGAAGTTGATGAAGAAACAATAAATTTAGTTGGATATTTAGAGATAACCTAGATATTAGGAACATTGATTTTTACACAAACTATAAACATATGTTGCTTGTTCACGGTAAAAAATCAAAAATTTCTTGTTCATGGTAAAAAAAAAGATTTTTACACAAACTATAAACATTTGTTCAAAGCTTAGACAGATTCAAACAATAGAAATATTCGATTAAAAAACAAGCAAGCAAAAAATCCCTAAATTTTAAGAAAATTATTCCAATATCATGTTAAGTATTCAAATTATTTCACAATTTACACTTCAAAAATAAAAGAATTAGAAGAAAACTTGAATTTTACCTCGTAGCATTTCTTTGGTCGACATCAAAGGTATAC
The DNA here is from genome assembly GCA_029582605.1 of Solanum gracilifrons. Classification (NCBI taxonomy): domain Eukaryota; kingdom Viridiplantae; phylum Streptophyta; class Magnoliopsida; order Solanales; family Solanaceae; genus Solanum; species Solanum gracilifrons. The sequence goes on from JAJOOH010022865.1 coordinate 5,834, forward strand.
AGCGGCTCAGGGGACAGTTCCTTATGCAGATTCATTAACTTATTCCTTAAAGAATCGGAGGAAGCCACATATTTTCTTGAAGAATCGGAGGAGCTCATATTACCGTTCCTTATGTAATTTTTTTTAGTGAGTATATAATATATGAATTGCCTATTTTTTTAAAAAAAATTGTTAATAATAAAAAAAAGGAATAATGTGACATGGCATCCTAATAGGAAAGAGATAATGTATTAATTGTGTCAAGTATATTTTGAGGAAAATATGTAAAGTTTGATATTGTAGTCCTAAAACAAACATAAATGATATTCTTAGGTAGTTTTCCAAACATGGATGACTATGTAGGAAAATTACTCGTGCACATATTACTTCCAATGTAGATGTGTACTTAATGGATATATCAATTATTTATGAAAGTGTATAGCTAAAGAATGTGGAAAGTATTTTTGTCGATATTTAAAAAAAAAAATTTATATAAGGCATAATACATAAATATATTTTTTTAAAACTTAGCTTTGACTCATATTTATGCCCTCCAACTTTGGGTGTATACAAATAAGTGATTAAACACGTAAAAATACATGTGTCCTATATAACATAATATAGGTAAGATGCGGGCACAAACTTAAGGATAATTTTATTATTATGTCATTATATAATGCGTGTTATTCTTAAATCTTAATACAACAAATCAAAATGTATAAGAAAGACTATTTTTATACATCTTTGACAATTGCCACGTGTCACCAACACATGAGCCTAATTGCATCATCGACTCCATAAGGTTAGGCACACAACGATTGCGTGTTCTCGATCCATCTTTGGCTTCTTCTCGAAGAAAGCACTTCACAGATAAAAATAAATAAATTTAAAAAATCGACTATAAATAAAAGCAAACCGAAGGAATCAGGAAGAACTCGAAAGAAGAAATGTTGAATAACTCCATGAATGTTGCTCTGTTACTACTCTTGCAACTTCTACTCATTGCAATTGCGGTACAATACTCAACCGCTGATGAATCCTTCGATGTTCGTCAGCATCTATCAACTGTATCGAGGTTATCTCTTATTACTATTTTTCTTTTTTCAATTTGAAAAATTTGATACTGTTTTAGAGAAATACGATCTGGTAATTGGTAAATGTATTAACTATTCTAAATTTTGAGCTATCTCTGAGCTGAATTTACAACTGTGAGCAGCTAAAGTTAATAGTTAGAGTGAATAGGTTAAAGCCTTCGCTATTTTGCGAATTTCGTACCTAAACTATTAGGTGTTCTATGTGGCGAAATGTTTGGAATAACTTCCTGAGAGGTGCGTGGGAGATGACAAATGTTTTAAAAATGAATTCAACTGGTACAATGAGAGCCTCCTGGTAGACTTGCAAAATAGTGATGGTTTAGGGGTTTTTAACCTATTCACTCAAATTTGTTTCTACATGTATCACTAGTTGGAACTGTTTGGAGGAGTTTTTGGAGTGTGATTTTCACATAGCATGGCGTATTCTCTGGGGTATTTTAATATAAGTTTGTGGTTGTTTGGGGATTCTGTGAACACCAAATATTTTAGGTATGGAGCTCATAACACGGTGCTAATTTTGTGCTATTCGGTCTGTCCGAATTTATGTTGCAGTGAGTGGCACTGATTGACTTTGACACTAAGTTTAAGAAAAAAAGGTAGACTTTTGAAATTTGTGGTCTAAAACAAATCTTAGACATTTGTGTGACTATAAATCATTTCATTAAGGATAGAAGGGGAATACAAGTTAAGTTGTTTCTAATACAGAAAGGTGACATTCTTTTTGGGGACAGACTAAAAGGGAAAACATGCCACATAAACTGGGTCAGAGAGAGTATTATATAGATTTATGCATGTGTAAGTTGACTTGTTTTAGCATGTTACTTGAGATGGCCTTTTAAGTAACCTGAATTAAGCATAGAATTTGAAAGAAAAATTATATGTATTAAACAAATATGCAGTTCAAACAGATGGCAGATCAGCATGCTGTCTAGTGTCTAATTACTAAATTTCAGACTGCATAGTAGAGTTTCGTCTTGAGTCATCTGTGGCCAAAAGATAAGAACAGAGAGAAGTCCGCAATTTCAGTTGGCATTTGCATTAGAGAATTGGGCTATTGATGTACTTGTTCATTGGTTTTGTTTTCAGGTATGGTATTGTGAAGGATATATCTGATGATTCCTTTGCTCCTTCCCAAAATCTCGATCAGTGTACACCTATTCATTTGAATCTTGTGGTGAGTCTTTGTTTGATGTTTCTGCTGGTGTTGTTCTTTCTTGTGGTGCCAATGCAAATTGGTTTAGACATTTAAGTTGTACTTGTTGTATTTTCTGTTGCCATTTTTTTGTCATTACATAGAATCTTTTCTTTGCCTACACTTAATAGGAAAGTGGTATGTGTAATAGTATTATCCGTGTCATTCCCCTGAAAGAGCTATAACAGCGAGAAAATTGTGGATGTGCATGTATGGGGTGCATTAAGACTCTTATCACATTGTCTTGATACTCTAGGCCTTGGAGCGCATGTTGATATTTACTGAATTAACTCAACAAACTAACACAAAGTTTAGGCTGCCATTGGAAGTTCCTCTACACCAAATTGCAGGAACCTTTTCTTTGTTTGTTGATTTCTTATAATGGTAGTGTTCTGACTAGCTTGTGGCTTTGTGTGCACCTCGACTAATACACTTGTTACCTATTACTTTCCATCAGCAAGCTACTTGGTAACTCTATCCATCAATAATTAGACAGATGGAAGAACCTAGTATTGCCTCTGCTGGAATGCGAACCTCAGTTTGCAGGGTTGTAATCCAGCTCTTCGACCACCAGGCCATCCTCTTTAGGGTAAAGCAATCAGAAAATCTTAATTCTGTTGAGATTTGGACGATGCTTTATGATGGGAAAGTTGCTGAAGGTATCCCATAAATCTAGATTGCGAGTAAAGTCATCTTATTCGCCAAAGGATTATATCTGAAGATTAATGTCACTTATTTGTCATAGCTTGCTAATCTCTTGGAGACTTCGACGTTTCAGAAGTTTGAACAGTATGATCCTCAAATATTTAGTGTCCTGAATCTTGTTCTCCCCTTCCGTTTCATTCGGAATAGGTTCAATCTTCTGCTGATCCATGTCAACTACTATTTGGCACTTTATGTGTCATTTTCCCGTTTGAACTTTTTAATGGAAAATGCATAGACATCATTTGCTTCGTCTAATTTGCACAAATGTGAATTTTGATTCTCGAATGGAAATTGTGCTCGATTAAAAGGAGATATTTCAACAGGTTTCTTTCAGGTAATGCTATGCTCATGAGAGAGGGTTCTTGATTGGTAACTTCTTTAATCTTCTTATTTGGTAGGCGCGGCATGGCACTCGTGCTCCTACAAAGAAAAGGATCAGGGAGCTAGAAGCCTTTGCTGCTCGATTGGAAGTCCTTGTACGTGATTTTAAGGAACAGAAGCAGTCTTTGGATAAAATTCCTGCTTGGTTAATGGGGTGGAACTCTCCTTGGAAGGGCAAACGTACAGGCGGAGAGTTGATCAGCGAAGGAGAAGACGAGTTATATCATCTTGGTATCAGAGTCAGAGAACAGTTTCCCAGCCTGTTTAGTGAAGAATACCACCCTGCTATATATTCAATCAAGACTACCCAGGTTGACAGATCAGTTATTTTACTTTTTTAAAATCTGCATACTGACTTACTGTCACGCATGAATAAATCCATCTCACATTTAATGTGTGTGTGTGTGGTGGTGGTGGGTGGGGTGGGGGGGACAGATATTTTACCTTTCATTGCGGAAAATTCTCGAATCATTGCAGTTAATGGGAATGGAAAAAATTTTGTCAACATGATAATGTCGTTAAGGAGCCTTTACTTATCAAAGGCTTATAGTTAAGGAGCCATTTATTTTTTACATAGTTAATCAGGGAGAGCAAAATCTGACTTGCAGTAATAGCTAGAGGCCACTGGATTCGAACTTCTAATACCACACTTTTGAAAACTGTGATTCTGTGACTTGTACGTTGTTACTTCGTTATGGTATCTTTATTTATGGTGGAAAATATGTGCACACGTGTATGACTATGCATCCACCAAATAAACAAATAGCATGGAAATCTTATAGAAACTTTTTTGCATCTGGATGCCTTTCCCAATAGAAGTGTCAGAAGATTTTGTTATAGCATTGCCTCACAATGCTTTGAGAATCACACTCAACCAAAGCACATGCTCATTTTTTCATTAAATGATGCATCAAAGGATTCTGCTGCTTTGGGATCCTTGCAAGACTATTGAACTTATTGGCATTGCCTTCTTCATTATAACTATGGCATTGCCTTCTTCATTATAACTACAAGTCCTCTGATTCTGTCGCTGCTTCTTGTTAACTCATCACTAGCCATGACTTTTGACAATGATAGTGACATTAATAGGTTCCTCGGGCATCAGCTAGCGCTGTGGCATTTGGCATGGGTCTGTTTAGTGGAAAAGGGAAGCTTGGACCAGGAGGTCATCGAGCTTTTGCTGTTACAAGTGAAAGCCGTGCAAGTGATACAGTTTTGAGATTTCACGATTGTTGTCAAAGCTACAAGGTATGCTTGCAAAATTTATTTGGTGGCAGTCTTTATGTAGCTTAAATCAAAATTAATTTGCAGTTGGTAGGTTTTTGAGGTTTTCCTTGTTAATTGAGACTTAATTTTCTGATGCAAGTACATCAAACCTGGAATCTAGTGCACTGAGAAACTCAGAATACAAAATATTTCAGCTTCTAAATTCAGATTAATTTGATCATGACCATCAGAGGCCCATTTTCTTAGCTGTTTTTTTTTTTTTTTTTGCATTTTGACTTCAAAAGGAGTGAAGTTGATGATGATAATCAGGCTGTTTGGGTCCCAGTCATTGTTCACTGGCTATTACATAACTTTTATTCATACTACTAACCCAGTCCCAATCATCTATACTTCAGATAAATGCAATCAGCATGATCATGCATAGAGAGTGCTGACATATAGCAACAGATTTTAAGTTCCTTATTACTTTGCTAAGCCTAGTGGCATTGTTGGAATTTCAGCACTAAGAATGGTTTTCAGCAGAAACTAGTAGTCTATCTTTTCCAATTGACATGACCTTTTTCCTTAACCGACTAAGTTCCCATCTCTTTGAAATAAGCAGCACATAAATGAAAACTCTAGAGAATGTCAACTTTGATCAGACATGCATTTTTTGAGAAAATACCTTTCTTTCATTACAATCATTATTTTGAGTGTACCCTCTACTAAACCTTGTTTTGAACATATCCCCTTATTAATTCCTGTAGGATCTCCTCTCTAGTTAAACTAGGCAACGACTAACTGAGATGGAAGAAGTAGAAAGGAAGAACCACGGGAAACATACTTTTCATGATAAATAAGAACCATGGCCTTTCTCAAAATAATAAAAACCATGGGAAAGATAACGGTGAATCCTTATCCAGATTTTGAGCTGCTAGTTGTCCAAAGTGATATGAACAACTTAAAAAGTTCATCCCTGGGAATCACCAGGAGATACTTGCCCAGAATAAAGTGCAATCTTGGCTTTGTTGATAGATAAAGTGCTACGATCTTAGGGTGTCTTACCAATTTAAAAATTGAAACAGGGAAGTCTTTAAGGGAATATTTATGACTTAGGCGTCAGATATGTCCTAATTCAGATGGTTCAACGAGGTATCTTGCATCAAAGATCTTGAATATTCATTATTTTCCTAAATAGCACGTTGTGTATCCGAACTTCCCTCTCCCAGCATTTTTTGTTTCTCCTGCACCTGCTTGCCTTACTGCTGATTTGGATCCTCTCTCTATATGCAGATACACACACTACTAATTGATTTTTGAGTTGACTTAGAAAGATAGTTTACATGACAGTTCTTTCTGGTGACAGGATTTTAGGAAAAGTCAGGAACCAACTGTAAAGAAGCTCAAAGAACCTGTATTAGATGAAATTACTCATGAACTAGTGAAGCAATACGGGCTTAATTTTACAAAACAGGATGTATCTTCTCTATGGTTTTTATGCAAACAGGTTAGTATTGCACTAGTGTTCCTGTGGTGCAAAACTCTCTTCAACATTTTATTTGTTTATTTAGATCTGATGATAGTAATTTGTTTTTAATTGACTGCTCCAACAGGAAGCTTCACTGTTGAACATCACCAATCAAGCTTGTAGTCTATTCAGTCCAGCAGAGGTATTTTGAGTTAATCCCTTTTTCCATGGTTCCTCATGAACTTAATAAACAGAAGGGAAAGTGAGGAGGGGCTTATATGTTTCTAGGTTTTGCTAGTCAATTAGTTTTGGTTCCTGTGTTGTAAGGAGCTCTCCTTTGTTTTTCTTAGGTCATAACTGGGAAAATTGGGACGGGATGCATGATTAAGCTAATTTGATTGATGTTTGATTAAAAGGTAGTCAACCCCTATTGCAAATATTTTTTTCTGGTGTACAAAGTATCTGCATTTTTTCATTGGCATAGGAATTTGAAGCCTTGTTGTTTCAAACCATCCTTATTGACAAATTATCATATAGGTTTCTTTGCTGGAATGGGCTGACGATTTGGAGTTATTCATCCTAAAGGGCTATGGTAATTCACTAAATTACCGAATGGGAGTGCCGCTACTTGAGGATGTAATTCAATCCATGGAACAGGCAATTAAGGCTAAAGAAGGTAATGTCAAGTGAAGTAGCATTATCTCGTTTTGTTTTTCCTTGGAGGGTTGCAGGGGGTTCAGATGGTTGTTCACTATAGTCCATTGATAGCTTATTTCCCTTACTTCCTCATACGACAAGATTTAAGAGGAAGAAATAATTCGAAAAAAGTGAAGTGAACTCCTTGTACTCAATCAAAAAGAGTTGCTAGAGATGGAGAGGAGATTATTCCTCTCCTTATCAAATGGAGGCCAAGTAGGGGAAGTATTTCTCTTCTTGTAAAGAAAGACCAGGCCCACTTCGTTATATGTCATATAGATCTCATATAACCTGCGAACTTATAAATTCTGTCCATATTCCATTACTCTCTTAGTAAGCTGTCCTTTTCAATTGCTATCTAGGAGACTGTTAGATAAGAGTAGGGAGTGGAGCCTTTGTTGCACCAATTACTTGATACCGTTATTTGTTAGTAATGAGTATCTTTTTTTCTCAAGATCGTTTTTGTTTTTCCTATTCATATCTTCTATGTAAATTAATCTTTTTAATGGTGGAAATTTGATATCTGGTGCTCTTGTTTTATGTGGTTTCTCCTCCATTAGAAGGATATGCTCCCGGGAGCTATGAAAAAGCAAGACTACGTTTTGCTCATGCAGAAACTCTGCTTCCTTTTTCATGCTTGATCGGACTCTTTCTTGAAGAATCTGGTGAGTGTTTATACAATAAGATGGTTTTAAGCTCTACTACCTCCGATTTCTTAATCAATTTTATGCACTTGAATGTTTCAGAATTTGAACTAATACAAAGAGAGCAGGCATTGCAATACCCTCCTAAGCCTCCTGAAACAAGAAACTGGCGGGGAAATATGGTGGCACCTTTTGCTGGAAATAACATGCTAGTCCTTTACAGCTGTGCGTCAGACAACTCAAGCAAGTATTTTGTTAAAGTGCTGCACAATGAACGGCCCATTCCAATACCAGTAAGTTTTCTGATTCCAGCATCCGTGGTCCTTGCTTTGGGATCATACATCAGTTATTACCGGCCTTCAAGGTTTTCCCTTTATTTCTCATTTTAACTTCTGAAAAAGGACTCACCGGCTGTGATGTCCATACTTCCAACTTAAAAGAGGTTTTGCCTACAGTGAAGTTACAAATTCATGAAACTTTTCTGAAGTTGCAACTTACCTTTTTGTCCGCGATCTAATCCCAGGAAGTACACAAATCTCACTAGTTTGTGCGGACAGCATTGCCCGCAATCTGCATAAACTGTTAATACTCCTGTTTTAGTTTAGCATTCTTTTTAAGGGATTCTTAGGAGTTACCCCATTTCATGCATTTTCTTCAGTAACTTCTAATTGGGAATGATGTCGCTTGTCAAGAAGAGCACTTACTAAATGGCAACTTGTTCCACAAGAGACAAATTTACATCGACAAATTTTCTTGCTATCAACTATTATATTCCCTTTTTGTTCTCTTCTAAGCTTTTGATGCTTCTATTCCTGTCTGTTCATAGGGTTGCAATGGCTCAGATTCTTGTCCATTTGAAGTATTTAAGGTACAACTTCTACATTTTGACTAGATGATTCAATTTACTGTGACGTCGACCATCTCTTACATGTCATAAATGTCTTCCTCCAGGAAAGAATAGCTGCTCCTCACTTGAAACATGACTACAACGCGCTTTGCAATGTGAATTTGGAACAAAAAAGGAAGGATTCTTCCCCTAGTATGTTCTCACAAATGTTTGGTTGGATTTTCTCACCGAGGAATGCTGATACACCCGCCCAGAAGGTTGAGCTATAACATCTTACATGGTTTCTTTCTTTTCGTTGACCGTGTGTTTTATGATCTTGATTCAGCCAGCAACCAACAAGTGTCCTGGTGTGAGATACAATTTTGTTTGGAAAATGTATCTTGCATTATCAAGTTCTTTTTTTTCTTTTTCTGGTGGCTGGTTTAACCATAGGGTAGACAAAACGAGAATTAATACCTGTAGTTTTCACATCTGCAAATCTAATTGCTCAGTTTGTTTTTATGCGTTTCATATGTTTTATGTATAACTCTGCTAATGTTTATGCAAAATAACTGAGGATATTTTGGAGCCCAATGAATCTGCAGTCGACTAGTTTATTATTGGTTCAAGTACTTCTATCCTAACACGTAACGATTTATCTATAAATTCAACTTCAAACACCTAAGTATTCTTTTCAGAATTTGATGCTTATCGACAACTTTGAATCAACTCTTACCCAAGCACTTAGCTGGCGTGCAACACATCATATGTTAATTAGTAAGCTAACTTGCACGATTTTGCAGATCTTGAAGAGTTGTAACAAAATGAGAGCAGCTGCTATGCAAACCATTTACAATAGCCTGCAAATTTTGGATTCTACTAAACATAAAGACTTATCTATGTAGTTTCTGAAGATGTGGGATTATCTAAATAACATTAAATCAGAAATAATGGGTGGTATAAAAGAATCAAGGGATCGTATAATGTGTCAAGTATGACAGGAGAACGAGTTTACCAAAATCTCGAGCTAACCTAACCAACCTGAGGTCTACCAATTTGACCATTTACAAGCCGGTAACCTCATCACAACCACCCATGGTTCCTGCAGAATGCAATTGCATCACTCCCATCAGACCATTGTGAAATCAAATTGGAATTGCAGGCAGAACCCCTAGTATTCACAGGAGTCAAATCTCTCTCAAGCTCCACGTGATAAAAAGTTCTCTGTTGTTCTGCACAGCTGCCTTGATTAACGATGCCAGACTTTTCTTGACTGATAATATCCGTGTTATGAATCTATGTTATGTAATGTCGGATGAATAAGCTTTCCATAAGTCTCATTATGGTGAGAACACCAGGAAAGGCATATGTCATGAGATTCATAGTCGATGGTAATTTGCCATTTGGGTAATGAGCATTAGAAATCATCAGCCCTATGATTTTCTCTTCTGAAATAAATATTACCATCATATTTAGACCTTTGGCAAAGGCACTTCAGTAGACAGTGAAGAAATGAGATCTTCTCGTGATTGGGATCTCCTGCTCTGGAGACGTTGTTGGCTTCTGTGTGGTGACCAGAAGGAACCTGTGGTACTACTTTCATATTGCATCTGCCCCAAGCTACCTGATGAAAAACTGTGCGCTACACTACTAGACGATGAGTATAAGGAAGATTCAGCAAGCTGGATACCGTTGCCACTAAAACAATGCACAGTGTCAAATGGTCTCTGTTGAGTATTAGCAATTGTTGGACTGAGTGGTGTCTTCACTCTTCCTTCACCTGAAAAGACAAAATTGACACGATCTAAGAAGGATATAAGAGAAATAGTGCTGATAGGAACTGCAGTAGAAGTTACAACAGAGAACTATATAGTGTTACAACCATGGTGTCCTTTTTTCTACTTTTTTTTTTACCAAGCTAAGTTTCAATATTAAATAACGAGACCGCATCACAAGTGTGTATTGTTAAACATAACTCAACAACTGGTGTTATCTTCTCATTTTAATATCATTATTATATCACCACAATCATTACTTCTAGTTGCCAAAAGATAATCTTCTGAGTCAATATTAATGGTTAAATCAGAATTGCTCCTTTAGAAGATGGCATTATAATTTATATGGCAGCAAGAAAAGATCATAAGTTGAGGAAACAGGCTATGAAAGAAGCATAACAACTCCCATTCAACTACACTACGTTGAAGTCCTAATATGACTATTAGATACTACATTGATCTGAAATCTAGATCCATTACTAGCCCTTGAGCTGCATTGACAACCGATAAAGAAATGATTGCTGTGTTGTTTGGTGCGACTTCATAAGAAAATTTGCTCTTTTTCTAATTCAGTGAAACCATCATATTTCTCCAAATTAGACTTCGAAATGAATACTAGTAATAAAAAAGTACACGTTTTAGTATAAAAAATTTCCAATAAACAGATAAAAATGGCACAAAGGTGAACATGCATAACAGCGTAAAGATGTTTTTGATTTGTGTATAGCATGCAAGCAATATTCCAGTCCATAAATATTATTAGTGCATTATCAGATACCCCAAAGAGATCAAGTATCAGAAGAAAAAGCAATTAAATTCTTTTTTTTTTAATTTCCCTAACGAAGGCAGCATTCAACATATTCTAAACTAGAATAGCACAGTGTACATGCTTTTCAGAAGAAATTACCTGTAATAACAGGACTCCACCGCTTGAAATTGAAAGGTGCTGGAATGTTGATTATAGATGTGGATGAAGCATTATTATTCCTGAAAAGGGGAAGATATGCCCTACGGAAGAACCTGGGCATCCACTTGCCAACACATGATAATGTACAAAGAAGAACAGCTAATGAAGCAAACAAAATAGCAAAAACAACAGCTGGGTGCATCTTCATGAGCAATAGCTTGTAACTAATAAGTTCCGCCCCAGTTGAAACTGCCTTTCCAGCTTCCGACAGCGCAACACCTAGTGTCCAAGTAATACTTCCGGAACCAATGGTTACTTGACTATCAGTAATGTGCAAGCCTTCTCTCAGCAAAGAGACAATATATGGTGCCCTGAAGCAATACTGTTCTATGAAAGGCTGAGGTGCAACACTAGTCTTTGCAACATCCCAAGTCTTATCACAAAATTCCTGACCCTTTTCTAATACATCATCCAGTGCAGCATCAGGGGTCAAGTTGAAAAAACGATATACCACAAAGAAACCAGACATAGCATAGAACTGGCCAAAGGGACGAGGAAGATTTTCTGCAAGAGCACAGGGCTGCAACTCACAATCAATTCCTGAACTTTTGTTAGACCATTCAGACAAATTAACAGCAAATTTTGCAAGTGAACGGCATTCTTCCCATTTTGGGGCTCCAACCAGCTGAACGCGAACTCCGGGCTTTCCCCCTTTACTCGCAACTTCTCTCCCACTAGAAGGATTGCCACCTTCTTGGTATAGGGAAACACAATGAGTACAGATATATTGCTCCTTGTAACCAGAATTCAGACATGGATGCTTGATCTCAATGTTTCCACTGGTGAGATCTGCATCACTGATCTTGGGAAGCCTCTTGAGAAGTTGAACTACAGACTTGTCAAAAGCATCATTCAGGCCATATCCTTCTAAGGAATAAGCAGTAAGATGATGATTAACGGCGCCAATATTCAGTTCTAAGCTAGTTTCGTCAGGGAGACTTTCCTTGCTCTCAAAAGTAACCTGCAGTGATGAGCCGCCTAAGTCAAGTGCACCAAATGTTCCCTTTTTAGGTTTTGCTCCCAATATACCAGTATGATAATTCATAGCTATCCATCCAAAATAAGCTTCCTCCATTCCCGTGATAGTTTTGACCCATTCCCTCTTGCATAAAAAAGGAGAACTTTTCAGAATGGACCAAGCATTGTTAAGAAGCCATTCCGAGTCTGAATTAGGCAGCCTGCGGACCCCAGCTGTAGCATGAAGATAGAGATAAGTAGTTTTATGTGCATGCCTAGGGATTTGCTTTGCTGCCCATTTTATTAGTGGCTTGATTGCTCTTTTCAAGCCAGACGTGTTGTGCACCAACTTGTCAAATCCGGGTTCTGTCTCCATTCTGTTATAAGCCCGTCCACTCTGTAATCTTGAGTTTCTTTGGAAACTCTCTGGAAGTGATCTCAATACAATAGGGAGTTCGTTATCTTTTACATAGTTAGGGGATGCTTGATATACATAAACACGAGTCCCAGTGCTGCCACAATCAAGCACAACATAATACTTTGAGTCTCTACTGAATAAGTTAAAATGGAAAAACATCACATATAGGAGAAATGCAACCAATAGCAAGCACAGGAGAACAAAGATAACTCGTGTCCATTTTGTTCGTGCAGAAGTGACTGTCGGTGTTCCCTTCACCTTGGAGAAGCTTGTACCCAAATTTTCTCTCTTGAAAAGATTTAGCCGTTTTAAATTAGTTGAATCCCTCTCTATTTCAGGGTTAGGACCACCATCTTCCAGATCAAGCCGCCGGTATGCAGAAAGATCTTGAAGGGAGGAGGAAAGTCTCAACTTGTTCTTCTGATCTAAGCTGGAAACATTAAGTGAACCTGGAAGAGGTGGTAATCCCGATGATGGATATGGACTGTTAGATGTCTTTGGGGTCGAGAAACGAGCCACTGCAGCAGAAACAATTTCTGTAACTTTGTTAAGCACCATCCTTGCAGAGGTTACAAGTTCTATGCAAAGTTACTCTTCACACCAGAGTTTTCTAGTCCATTCTTCCATTTGTACATGAAAAGCCCATTGACTATCATTATACAGTAGATAAGTCTTGTAAGCATAGCAAATGATACACTAATTGCACCTGTAAAGGAGAAGTGCCCTGCAGGGATTATCCCAAAAGGAACAAGCAAATATTAAAAACGAATCAAAATCATTTGAACATGGTGTAATAGTAAGGAGAACTAAAGAGGAGCTAAAACCATAGATATCCAGAGGTCACTCTTCGGTCTAGCTAGAACATGCTACAGTATGACTTTAGTAATTACGTTAGTATGTACCCAATGAAGTTCATCATACGTGATGCAACTCAACTAAAGATGAGATGAGACAAAAAGATCCATCATCATAGAAGTACATGCTTAGTTTATAGTATATGCACTAAGTCACTGACACAGAATGTTTTTATGGATATTCCAGAAGTTCAAAAATCAGTCAGATTTATGGTCTATGGATGTCCCTGGCTTAACTCTACCTATATGAGCTTTGCATAGCCAGCCTCATGTCCAAATAAAAGGGGAAGGGTGGTGGTTAATTGATAACTAATGTATCAACAGCCATAATATCATGAATCTTCCATTTTTTTGTTTTTTTATATAATAGTACAGAATAGATATAAGAGGAGGATTTATATACCACCCCAACTAGTTTGGGACTAAGACTTGGTCAACTGAAACATCTCCACCTTCATTCATCCTAGAGTCTTACTCTATAAAATATTTTACATATACAGAGTTATAAGATAATAAGCATGCCACTACTGATGGATCAAATGAATTGAACATACAATACCACTCATCACGTCAGTCGCAGGCTTCTTATAGCATACACAAGTTAATATTTACATCATTAATCAAATTCGCTCACTGAGACCCCAACCCCCACCCACCCCCTAATCCAAATGTAATTCACATTCTTTTCACCAATTTACCGAGGCTAAACTTACAACAGTTTTCAACACATCCAACAATCAACGGTAGCAGTAAAATGTTACTCACAAAGAAAGGAAATCAATTAGCACATTCAATTTTCAGTGTGAATTCGGATACTGATCTCTTAATCTGTTCGAAATAAAATTTATACATATATATACTTCCTGAAAATAGGATAATCACAATTTTTTGTAGTTAAAATGCCATTATTCTTTAGGACAGAATGAAGTGTGAAAAAAAATATCAGCACTAGATAACTATATCTTCTGTAACAATGAACAACTGAAAATTCAATCAGCACATTCAATTTTCAGTGTAAATCTAGATACTGATTCTTTCTTAATCTGTTCAGAAAAAAAATTATACACGTATGCATATGATAGTAGAATAATCACATTTTGTAGTGAAAATGACATTAACTATTTTAGGCTAATGAAGTTACAAGAAAATCAGCATTAGATAAACTGTAAATACAATCAGCACATTCAATTTTCAGTGTATATCCGGTACTGATTCCTTCTTAATCTGTTCAAAACAAAATTCATACAATTATACACTGCATGAGAGTAGGATAATCACAGTTTTTTGTAGTTAAAATGCCATTATCAAGTTATCCAGTATTCAATAACTAGATCTTCCGTAACAATGGACAACTGAAAATTCAATCAGTATGAATCCGAATATTAGTTTCTTATACATTAATATACTACATAAAAGTACAGTACCTTATGTAAAAAAAAAATACTACATAAAAGTAGGATAATCACAATTTTTTTGTAGTTAATATGCAATTATTATTATTCTTTTAGGCGAATGGAGTACTGAAATCCAGCATTGGATAAACTGAAAATTCAATCAGCACATTCATTTTTCACTTTTCAGTGAATCCGGATACTGATTCCTGAATCTGTTCGAAACAAAATTTATACAATTATACACTACATGACAGTAGAATAAACACAGTTTTTTTGTAGTTAAAATGCCACTATTTTTTTAGGCAAACGGAGTTACTAAAAAATCAGCATTAGATAAACTGAAATTCAATCAACACATTCAATTTTCAGTGTAAATCCAGATACTGATTCCTTAATCTGTTCGAATTTATTTTTTTATACAATTATACACTACATGAGAGTAGAATAACCACAGATTTTTGTAGTTAAAATGCCATTATTTTATTTTTTTAGGCAAACGGAGTTACTAAAAAATCAGCATTAGATAAACTGAAAATTCAATCAGCACATTCAATTTTCAGTGTAAAACCGGATACTAATTCCTTCTTCATCTGTTCGAAACAAAATCATACAATTATACACTACATGAGAGTAGAACAATCACAGTTTTTTTCCGTTGTTAAAATGACATAAACTCTTTAGTCGAACGGTGTTACAAAAAATCAGCATTCAATAACTAGATCTTCAACCAAAATCACTAAATCATAGTAATAAGCAATCGCGAAAGTTACAAATCCTTAAATCAAATCAAACCAGTAGATAAATTCACAAAAATGCATATGAAAATCAGTAAAAATAACTCACGGATCGGTGAAGAAGAAGAAAAACGTCGGTGCAGTAGAACGGAGTGTGAATCGTTTTGCTGTGGCCTTCAGTTACGCCGAGATCGTGAAGAAGAAGTGAAAATGAAGCAGATCTAAATGGAGATTAGAGAAGAATTTAGCAACAAACTGAGTCTTCCGCGTTTGAACGACTCCACCATCCTCTTCGTACTTCTTACCTTTCTCTCTCTATTTCTCTCTCTACTGAAAGGGTCGTAAGTTTCACTAAGCACTAGACCAAAAGTTCAAATACAATTTCAGTTAATTATATTTTTCATATGTAAAATTAAAAAAAAAATGAAAATCAAGCATTTGGCCATAAAATTTAAAAGTTATTATATTGGATAGTATGTTTTAGGTAAATTAATTAAATTGGTTGATTTTTTCAGTTATTAGATTAGAAAAAATATATTCAATTTTTAATATTCTTCCAAAAATGATAATCAAATTCCCAACTTTTAAAATTTCAAATAAAATGAATAATATTAAATTTTCGTGGTCAAATATGAAACACCTTCTTTGTTTCACAAAAAAATTACTTTTATCCCGTCTAATTTTTTTTTTATAAAAATTGATCTCTTTCTTATTATAATAAGAAAAAATGTTTCATTCTTTTTATTCATCATAATAAAATTTTGATTCGAATGTATTTTTAAAAACCATCACGAGATGTCAATATTGATGGGTAATTTGAATTTATTTTCTATGAGAAATTTAAACATATAGATTTACATATTTCGAAATAAAGTCTTTTAATAATAAAGGACTAATATAATTCATATGAAACAATTCGTATAAATTAACAAAAAAAATGAAATTCAGTAATTTTAAATAGTATGAAGACAAAATTGAGCATTTCCTTTGTGTTAGTTAAGAAAAAATAATTAAAATAGTACGTGTTTGTTAGTTCACATCAAATAATTTTGTTTTTAGTTATTCCTGACTTGCCTTTGATATCACAAATTCAAAATGAATCGATAATTAGTTATTGCTTCAAATTTGAAGACATCAATTATCTCATCTTTCTCAAATTCTCTAGTAAGAGTGAAGTAATCGAAAAAAATTATCTCTCACGATCAATCCAAGAGTGTTTCCTAATTCTCCCTAACCTTAACTATATAATTTGAATCTCGAAAAATAAATATCAAACTATGAGACAATTTGAGTCTACAAAATGTCGTCGTTTCCGAATTAGGCAAAAATCCATTTATTTTTTTTACAGATAAGTCATGCGTTTTGAATTTGGCAGTTAGCAGTTTTGTCAGTTGTCTATTTGGCCACTAGGCACTAATCCATTGCTTTATGTACGTGTGCTTTTGCCAAAATTAAGGAAAATAATTATTCCCTCAATTCCAAATTAGTGTAGTTATCATTTTATATTTTTTAATCTTGCTATTAAGTACTCATACTATTTAATATTTGGAAAAATCTTTTTGATCAGAAAATTTGGTCAAAATTATATTTTATCTATGTTATTTTACCTTTTAAAATATTTTTACCCTTTTAATTCTAATACCTTTTAACTAAAAAAATGAAAAAAACATCAATTTATTTTATTTTTAAAAAAAATGAAAAAAACATTAATTTATTTAATTTTTTAAAAAAATGAAAAAAACATCAATTTATTTTATTTTTAAAAAAAAAAATTAAATTTTCTAGCCAAATTCTGGCCAAATAATATTTAAAACATTTTTCAGGATTCATTTGGTTTGAATTCAAGCTATGATGAGATTAGTTATGATAAGATAAGTTATGATGAAATTAGTTATGATGAAATTAGTTATGATGGGATAAGTTATACTAAGATTATTTTTTATTGAGTGTTTGATTTGTTGTATTGAAAATAATAAATCTTAAGAACAGTATATATGTTTACAAAAATACCCTTCATGAATATGAAAAGTAATGTATAAAAAGTGTTTAAAGGGATATTTTTGTCATTTAGTCATTTTATGTCGGGATTACCGTACCACCCAAGGGAAGGGACTCGGTACTAATTATTAATCTCCGAATAAGTTATCCCGGACTTGCCAACCAAACAACAAATTAAGTAACACTATAATTTAATCCCATGACTATTTGAAGCTATCCATCACACCAAAGTATTAAATTTAATATATTCAAATAGTAATATAGTAATGTTACTCCTATTATTTATTATTTCTTAAGGTGTGTATTCAGTGGCGGATCTAGGATTAATATAGTAATGTTACTCGCGGATCTAGGATTCTAAGGTTGCCGGTACTCTGAAAGTGGTGGAATAAAAAATGTAAAAAAAACATATTAATAGTGAAATTCGAACCCAGGGTCAACAACACCGAAAGAGCCTTAAGCACCCACCCAAGAGCTAATGGACCTGTTAGATCATTAATTCATTAGGTGCTTTATATACTCACAAATACCTCTTAATTTCTACTCAGATATATTTATTCTGAGATGAGATTAATGGGTGCTAGAGCACCCGGTGAACTCTATGTGGGTCCGTCTCTGTGTGTACCAAATCAATAGTGGACAGTTACTGTTGGACATAAAGAGTAACACTTTGTTTGAATTGCGCATTATAGAATCCGTTCAAAAATAGTAAAAATAAAATAGTTTCACCACTACATCACAACTGATGTTAGTCCCTTAGCTTTACTTTGGTAAAATTGGTTAGAACATTATATTGTTTTGCCCTTTTCGTGATGTGCGTGCTTAGCTTGTGATAGCAATAATCGATGAGCTCCACTTTTCTCAAAAGTGAATTTTCCATTTGTCAAATTAAAAAGAAGTGGAACACATTGAAATACTTTTCAATCTTTGTTGTTGGTGATGTTATAATTGGACCGACACTCCAAGACACTGTTTATTTTCTTAAAAAAATGTTCGATATTGATATTGATATTGAGATATAATTAAATTTAGATTTGTACATTATAATGTTTATTTTCGAGAACCGATGCTCTTAACACAATTTTTTTCGTTCCCAAGAGCTGAACCCAAGACTTTTACAGAAAGGTGAAGAAATCTCAACTATTCCATTATAATTCATATTGTTGTTCTCTTTCTCTAGCACCTATCCGGTTGTTACTCAATGTGTTTGTATTGTTAATTTAAATACAATGTTTGTTTTGATTGTTACATTAATTTTATTGTATCGTATCGTTTAAATCCATCGTTAGGTAACAACGGAAAGTTCCATTTTGTATAATGGATCGATTTAGTGTGATCATGTTGTTACCTTATTATTTTATCTTTACTTATTATTTAATAATCTTATTGTATACAACTTTACCTTACCTTCTTATAGTAATTCTACCTCTGTACTCTACTTTTCTTTTATCAGTCAAATTTTTGGAGTGTGATATTAAATAACGATATAAAACGTACAATCTATGACATAATATGATATAATAAAATATATTATGAAATAATACGTAATAACTATCCAAACATAATTTAGTTTTGTCTACTCCAGTCCTTGACCTCCGCTTTCTCTCTTCGAATTTATATAGCTATGAATTATGATCATTAAATTTTAAAAAAAATTTAAATTCATAAAATAATTTAGACTACATCAACTTCAAGATAATAGTTCAAAATAATGTGGTCATTCAAGTCAAATAAATGAAATAATATAATGTTATGTATGTAGATGACATGTTTTAGCTAATAAAAATTGGAGCTTGTCATCAGAGAAATATGATTAGTCAATTTAAACCGACTAATCAAATCACATATTCTTCTGTAAAAATATAAATATGGGTCCTTGTAAGTTGTAACTCATAAAAAGATCGAAATTAAGAATAAGAACCAAGAAAGAGCTTGTGGATATATAAAAACCAAATATTTCTACAAGTTACAAATTCAAGCAATCAAGTTTTAAACGTGAAAACGAAAGAAAATCAACCAAAGCGTTCAAGATCAAATTACTTATCGTAAACTCTATATTCATTATTTGTGGCAATTATTCAAGTGTTCATGAGAAATAATTTAAATTTAAGTTCATAATGGAGATTCAAAATCAAGCTACTCGTACTTTTGAATCTAAATCGAATTCAAGTTCAACTTATAAAGTTTATATTATTATTGAAAAAATTAAGTATTATTATAAAGATTGTGACATTCATTATACTTTGAATCAAATATATTACTACATTTGTCGCTCAATTTTCATGTCTTGATGGAGTATTATTTTTCTCGACTTGAAATTTGTTATTTATAATGACATCCTTTATTTTTAATCAATCCTCTAAAAATTTCATATTTATATAATATTCAAACACAATTTAATTTTACAATAATCATTCTATTCATGAGATGATTAATATCTATAACCTATTTTTGACCATTTTCACTTCTTTTTTTTTGTACTATTTGTTATGCTTTTTCTTGAGTCGGAGATTTATTGAAAATAATCTTTGTACCTTTCAAGGTAGGAGTAAGGTCTAGTACGTACGCATTACCTTTTCCAGCCCAACATGTGGAATTTTACACTAGATATGTTATTGTTGTTACTTGTTTTAGATCACACATTTCAAATATTTGCTCCTTTTCTAAATTCCGTATCCAGATAAACATAATCACATAAATTATGACAAAATAAAACTATATTTTGATTTTAGAATACACCATTATTCTTGTCCATGAAATTTCCTTCCTTCTAAGTTCAATCAATCCCCCTAAAAGACTTTCTACTTCAATGTCATTGGTAACTTATTTACAACTTCATTGTTGTAGAAATTCATGCAGAGCAGAAAAATAATATTAAGGTTAAAAAGACCGTTCTTCTGCCAGTTGCTTTTTGATTAAATAAGATGTATTAGCTAAATTTATCAATTAGCCCGTCTAGCTCAGTTGGTAGAGCGCAAGGCTCTTAACCTTGTGGTCGTGGGTTCGAGCCCCACGGTGGGCGCAATTTCTTTTGTCCCCCCACATAGCGCATTCAGCAAAAATGATTGAACTTTCTAGATTTTAGAAATTGATATTTATCCTTTACATTGAATAAATTATAGTTGTGAGAGACATGTTTTTTAAGACCACTTTATAATCCCCACGGTGGGCGCAATTTTTTTTGTCCCCCCACATAGCGCATTCAGCAAAAATGATTGAACTTTCTAGATTTTAGAAATTGATTTTTACCCTTTACATTGTATTAATTATAGTTGTGAGAGACATGTTTTTTAAGACCACTTTATAATTTTAGTTTTAGAAATTGATTTTTATCCTTTACATTGTATTTTTTTCTCACGATACTTGATGAGAATAATCGTGAATTACAGTGGTGAGAGGGTGAGAGGGTGAGAGGTCAGTTTTTTTAAGACCACTTTATAGAATAGATGTATAGGACTAAGCTACTCTTTTCTTGATGTATAACAATGAAACCATAATGTGCTATATGTAGATGGAGCATGATTGCACAAATGTAACATGTGTAATAGGAGGTTGTCACCTCTCGTGCATATGCGACACATGTTAGACGTGGGACATGTTGTTTGCAACAAATTTTAAATATATGAAAAATAAACCAATCACATAAATAAAATCTGAAGAAACATAATATTTTATTTATCAAGATTACGAGTATAATTTTGTTCTTCCCTTGATTTTACTCTCATAAGATTTATCCATGATTCGAGGGCCGTTAGTGGCGTATTTCTCGATCTAGGATGATTTAAATTTGACCTCTATATGAATATTCCATGATTTTTGTGGATATCGAGATCTCGATCTCTTTGTGAAATTTTTGAGATGTTTTTTAAGAGAATTCAGTACCCTTTATATAGGCATAAACTAGGATTTAGGGTTGAGTAGCCTCTAAGAATTCTAATTGAAACTGAACACACATTTTAGAGTCTCAATTCGAATTGAATATGTCTTGTAGAGTCCCACAAAATTTCAATGTCTACAAATGCCCCATGTCAAGACTTGTCGGAGTGTAGACTTGATGAAACTCAAAGACGAGGCATGAAGTACTCATTCTTCCACCTTTGCAGCTTCAGATTTTCAGATTTATTTTATGAGAGAAGGATGAAGGGCAGATTTGGTCCCATTGGGCGTGCCAATTTGTTTGCAACAAATTTTAAACATATAGAAAATAAACCAGCCACACAAATAAAATCTGAAGAAGCACAATATTTTATTCATCAAGATTGCGAGTACAATTTTGTTCCTCCCTTGATTCTACTTTCATAAGATTTATCCATGATTCGAGGGTCATTATTTCTCGAACTAGGATGATTTAAATTTGACCTCTATATGAATATTTCATGACTTTTGTGGAATATATCGAGATCTCGATCTCTTTATGAAATTTTCGAGATGTCTTTTTAGAGAATTCAGTACCCTTTATATAGGCATAAATTAGGGTTTAGAGTTGAGTAGCCTCTAAGAATTCTAATTGAAACTGAACACACCGTCTAGAGTCCCAATTCGAATTGAATACGTCCTGTAGAGTCCCACAAAATTTCAATGTCTACACATGTATCATGCTAACTCATCATGGGCAATGACAAGTGTCGAATGTGCTGACTGTCGTATTAATTCATCAGGCGTGGTGACAAAATCATGCATGCTTACATGTATGATATTTCATGTTGATCAATTATACTTGTGTGATACGTATTACGTTTCTCAGTCTATTTTGCCGTACATTTAAGTATAGACACTTCCTATTTATGAAAATAGCCACTTAAATCTCCATTGTCTATCAAAGCGTTAAGTTGCTTAATTATACCAAAGAGTTAACTAACTTTCAAGACAACAAAAAAGAAATTAAGGAAAAGACAAAATTAATTTTCTTATTTGTAAAAGATAATTTAATAACTTCCTAACATAAAAAAAAAAAAAAAAAAATTAAAAAAACAACTATTTATGAAATTAGTCGTCAGCAAGATTGGATTGAGTCAAGAGTGTTGCAGTGGCTACCATGCTCCATACCTATTGAGCCAGTCCACCTAAATCATTATTTCTCACACAAGTGGGAGGTTGTAAAAAAAAGGGTAAAAATGTCAAATTTATTTTTGAAATATGCGAAATGGAATAAATTTATCCCGTGGTTAATAATTAGAGTCAAATATACCTTTAACGTAATTAAATGGGGTTAAATTTTCCTTTATTTTCAAAAGGCAGAATGATATTTTGTAATGTTGTATTCAACAATTAAGATTTATCGCTTTAAACGAAAGTAAACTAAGTCTTTCACATAATTATCATCGATGTATATTAGTTGAACTCATTTTGAAATAATAATAATACAATAATAGGTAAAAAAATTCCAAATAAGATGTAAACATGAGAGTACATATTACACACAAATGGTAACATTCCAAGTGCCTTTATTCCAGCCACAATAGATTCTCTTGTCAGCTGATAAATTCTTCCCATGACCATGGGCTCCATCCCTCTTTGTCTTTTTTATTTTTTTAAGAACATATTTAATAAAATTTCACCAATCGAGTTTGATGAGTATAAAGTGTACATAAATTTTATTATTATCTTATAGAATAGAGAGGTTATTTTCGAAAAATGAATCAAGTATGTCAAATCTAAAAACAAAAAAGAATAAAATATTGTAGAAAACATTAGTGTAATTCGAATCGAACAATAGTTATTGGTTTATCGATAATGCATTATTGACTTAATGGTTTAAATAGTTGTTTTGATTATTTTTTTTATTATCGGGTTATCAATTCTTAACAGTTTAAAGTTTTTTCTTAATGTGTTAACTGATAACCCGATAATAAAAAAAATAATTATATTTATACCATTTGTATATAAAGTCATTGACTTAAGGTTTAGTTTTCATACTTTTATTTCAGGTAGTCTCAAACTTTTGATTATTCTACAATGTGATAATGTTTGTTTTTTTAGCAAGATGCAATATGTCAACTAATGTGCATGGTTCATTTGATTTCTCAACTTGTTTCTAAGTGATTTTCAATTTTCAACAATTTTTTTGGCAATAAATCTTAACGATTAAACCGATGACGATCAATAATCGATAAATTAATATCTGAATGATAACCAATAGCCAAATTGATAAACTTCAGAACATTTATCTGGATGATTCTATTACAATTTAGCAAGTCTACAAATAGATAACCAATAGTCAAATCGATAAACTTTAAAATGGAACTCCCTGCGAGAAGTTCACACCTATTTCATTTAATCAATTTTTTGACTGATAGATACTTCTTTCACCTCTGTTTTCTCTACAGATCTCACTACAAAAATCTCCATTATTGATCTCTGATCTCTCCAAAGAACCTACAAAAATGGCTATACATTCATCTATGAAAAACCTCTTCAAAGAACGCAAAATCCCTTTCTTGTTCTCTTTCTTCCTTTTACTAATCTTCGTCACTTTCATACTCATATCAAACTCACAAAAATCCCCTGTTTTCATAGCCACCGACATTTCTCAGCACCATTCTGAGACACCCATTTCTTCAAATCCGATAATTTCACAAACCCAATTGAATCCAATCACTAAGGATTCAAACCCATCTGAGGATTTTGGATTGAACGATACGAAAAACGATGAATTGGGTGTGGAGAATTTTGATTGGAAGCTGTGTAAGGGTGCAATTGCAGTTGATTATATACCTTGTCTTGATAATTCGGAGGCTATAAAAGCGCTGAAATCGAGGAGGCATATGGAGCATAGAGAGAGGCATTGTCCTGACCCAAGTCCTAGGTGTTTGATTCCACTGCCTGATGGGTATAAATTGCCAGTTCCATGGCCTAAGAGTAGGGACATGGTGAGATTGATAGGTTTTTTTGGTGGTAAGATTTGTTTTCTAATTTTGTTTTAACTGTGGCATGGTATACTGTTTTTATTTCCTTTTTGATAGAATTACTCGGTATTTGTGCTTGTGGGAGGTAACAGGCAGCGTCGTGGCATTAGTGAGCTGCGCGCAAGCTGGCCTGGAGTCTGGACACCACTGTTATGAGAAAAAGCAATTGTTAGTTCAGTAATGCCAAAAGGCTACCTATTACCTGCCACCTCCGCGCAAGCTGGCTTGGACACCAGTGTTATAAGAAAAAACAATTGTTAGTTCAGTGGGAGCTGGATCTTATAGTGGTTATAGCTGTTAGTTCAGGTATAGTACGGGTTGTATATAGAGATGTGAGAAGTTTAGCTTTTGTTAAGGACTGACTATCCTGTTACTAGTGCTTTAATTTTGGCGGTGATACGCGAGAGTAGGGGAGAATCTAGGATTTCAAGAAGACGGGTGCAATATCATGATAGGTGGATCCACGATTTAAATTTAATGGGTTCAACCATTACGTTCTTACTGTTGAACCTATTACACTTATGAAATTATAGGTTTATTTTTTTAAAAGACTTTTTTTAGAGATTTTTCACATATATATGTATATTCCATGCCTAAATGTTGGCTTTAGTTGAACCGTTGTCTATATGCTACATCCTCCGCTGCTACTAGATTTAATATAAACATTTAATTTAATTATATAAAGTTTTATGATTACAAAAGGAGAATAGATATTTCAATATGTTTGATTTGGATTTGAAAGAATAAGCCAAGTATAAAGATGAGAAATAGAAGAAAATACGTAGTTAAAACACAAGATAAACCCGAATTGAACCTTCAAACTCAATCGTACAGGTGCACTCAACAACCATTTCACCATATGACACTTTAAGGTTTAAGCTTAGGCTTGCACATCTATATTTAAGTAGTATGGAATATGGATGCATGTGAAACCACACCCTTCCCCTTGGATACCTCCCTGCACTAGTGCTCTTGTTAGTGTTAGCACTCATTGTCAAAAGCATTATTTTACTTCTAGGCAGCTGTTGCTGTATTAGTCTTTCCTTACCTTCACATTTATAGAGAAAACGATTGGACATTCATGGCTGCATAAATTGTTCTGCATCCATTTAGTGGATAACATGGTCCGTGAATGGATCATCAGTTGCAGTTATTTTTAATCGTCCAAAAAGAAATATTTTTCTCTATTTTTTCTCTTGTGAAATGAGACTATCAGAAAGGCATGAACATGGCTGAGACCATTTTATCAACTATTCAGAGTGCTCACAGGTACCATAGTGTTTTAGAACAACCATCCTACTATTCATTGGGCGACAACGATTATAAATTTGTACAATATCTGATGGGCAAATATAGTTTGCCAGTAAAATCTTTGGTAGTGAAGCGCCTTATTGGCTTCAAATGTACTCTCATGGCTTATCGTAACCTACAAGTTTCCCATCATTTCACTTTGACTTCTGGGCATTATAGGTTCAAATACTTATCGATTTACATGTTGCAATTCTCTGATGAATTTGATGTGGAGTTTATCCAAAAAGCATCATGTTCTATTTACTCATATATTTTTCTCAACTTGTCAAAATATACCTTTGCAGTAACTGATTCTTTGTTTATTATAACTTCGGATAGATATGGTATAACAGCGTTCCTCATCCTAAGCTTGTCGAATATAAGAAGGACCAGAATTGGGTGGTCAAATCTGGTGATTATCTTGTTTTTCCTGGTGGTGGAACACAGTTCAAGGATGGAGTGACTAACTATATCGAGTCAATTGAAAAGGTAGTGTCTCTACTTTACATACATGTTGTCCTTAATCACATCAAGCTACATTATTTTATTAGACAATATATGTTTGGACTGCTGTTAAACTTTGTTGGATTTCATACTTTTCCAAGTTCGTTGCTTTTGTCAATTGAAAAAAATTGTAATTCTGGCCATACATTTGTGAAATGCTATTGTTTGGATGCCGTGACCACTTTTGATGCATAACGTTATTTTTTTGTCTCTATAAATTGTTCTGTGACCATTTCAAAGGGATAGATTATCAGTATAAATCCATTTTCTAGTGACGAAGTTAGGACTGGTCAACTTTGATGAACATCATATTGCATGTCATGAGTTTTTCATATGAACCTTTACACATGACTCAAAGAAGCTTCAAACTCCTTGCTCCTTCGACCAGTTCTACTGTAAAATAAAATGCAGGTGAATCCTTGATATGATAATTTAGATTATAATTGATACTTCTCTGTGATTTTCAAGTAACCATTCTATAAGAAAAAAGTTACTTTTATGTAATCAAAAGCCAAAGGCTTTTAGATAGAAGCCAAGGGTTATACATGTTCATACGCAGTTATTCCATACTAGGCCAATGGGCATAGAATTTCTCAAGATATCTGATAGAGAAATTTGTAGCATTAATTATTACATAAAGAAAGTGATACGATACCCATAATCAATTGAAATGCGTATTCTCCAAGTTATCTGATCATGTTGAATTTGTTTTATAAGATATTCGTACACGGCTACATGCACTAACACCTTATTATTTTCATTTTCATTCACGTTTTTTTATGTTGCCTGCTTAGGGATTAGTGGCTAAGAAAAGAGTAATTTGAAATTGAAATTCTTTGAGGTGAGGTCTTGGGCTTCTTAAGTGTGCAGCAAGTATACTGGAAGAAGCAGTAGTACTATTTCGTTAATTTCCATTGTTCTTTAACATTGTCCTTTCCTTTCTTCTTTCAATTGCTTTCTTGTTCACGTAGGGGAGAGGTTATTTCGTCATCTTTCATTTGTTCTGCAGTCATTATGTTGGGAATTTGGGATGATCCCTGGAGCCCTACTGGTACTGATTGTATTTTTAACCTGAGATGTTTCTTACTTTTTCATTCAGACTTTTCCAGAAATTGACTGGGGAAAGCATATAAGGGTCATTTTAGATGTTGGCTGTGGTGTTGCTAGCTTTGGTGGGTATTTGCTGGATAAAAATGTCATTACCATGTCACTTGCACCAAAGGATGAACATGAGGCTCAGATACAGTTTGCACTCGAGCGTGGAATTCCTGCTACTCTCTCAGTCATTGGAACTCAAAAGCTGGCATTTCCAGATAATGCATATGATATGATTCATTGTGCAAGATGCAGGGTTCATTGGGATGGAGATGGTAGTTCACTATTTTCAAATTTCCAACACCATCATATATACTGTTTTAAACTCGGTAATTCAATCTGAAATTGCAGGAGGGAAACCATTGATGGAACTTAACAGGATACTTAGGCCTGGAGGTTTTTTCGTATGGTCAGCAACGCCCGTTTATCGAGATGACGAAAGAGATAAGAAAGTCTGGAAAGGTTTTTACTTGTGGATACTCAGTTCTCCGAATTGAAATTCTTATAAGTTTTTACTTAATGATCAGCTTCAATCTGAATGCTGATTAGGCATAGTACTGGAATTTTGTACCTTTGTTCTGTTTGCGATCACTGAATTTTATTCTACAAGTTCTGTGAAGACCAAGAAAATACAGAGCTTACAAGTGAAGCTTCTTGAAGTGAGTTATTCATTATCTCTAAGTGGCACTTTACTTTATTTCCATTTGCAGCTATGGTTGCACTAACTGAAGCAATATGCTGGAAGGTGGTGAAGAAGACCTTTTTTGACTCAGCTGGTGTCGGGCTTGTTATATATCAAAAGCCGGTTTCTTCATCCTGCTATGAGAACCGCAGAGAAAATAATCCACCTCTATGTGACCAGAACAATAGATCAAATAGTTCATGGTATGCTCAATACACCTTGATGGCCATTATCATTGTATCCTTGACTTCATCACATTGTCATCATTCCGCTCCAATCATCTCTTTTATATCATACGAGCAGGTATGCGTCTCTGGACAGCTGCCTTGTACCACTCCCCACGAGCAGCAGTGGCAATACATATGAGTGGCCTGCACCCTGGCCCCAGAGGCTCAACAATAAACCTGAACGCTTATCCCAAAAAACAGATAATGAAGATATTTTTGATGAGGACACAAAACACTGGGCAGTGTTGGTCTCAGATGTTTACCTTGGAGGCCTTTCTATTAATTGGTCAAGCGTGAGGAACGTGATGGACATGAATGCTGGTTATGGAGGGTAAGAGAGAAACTACAGTGGAGATGCGCATTGTCATTCAAACTTTATTTTCTCTGTTGACCTAACTTGGTGACTTTCCATGGTAATTACATTTACAGGTTTGCCTCGGCAATCATTGATCGACCCCTCTGGGTAATGAATGTCGTTCCCATCAGTGAGCCAGATACTCTCTCCATTATCTTTGACAGAGGGCTGATTGGTATATACCACGACTGGTGCGAGTCCTTCAATACCTATCCTCGGACATATGATCTTCTACATTCCAGCTTCCTCTTTGGAAATTTAACTCAAAGGTTCAATACCTACTTTCTCAGATTAATTTGTTCATTGTGGTTTCTTACCTAGTATTCAGTACCCTTTTTGGGTTATTGACTAATCCAGATTCACGCCATGTATGGCGAATTAAAGGGTGGAACCGCTGCTTAACAGAACTTTTTTCATTCTTAGAGCCTAAACTTGAGACTTCTGGTTAAGAATGGAGGGATCCTATCCATCCCACCATAACCCTAGTCGAGTAGTCGTAGCTACTGTGGTTTCATTTGTATCCTATAATTTCTCACGAGACGAACTTTTTGGTCTGTCTGTTTTCGCAGATGCGACGTGGTGGAAGTAGTTGTGGAGATGGATAGAATAGTGAGACCAGGTGGATATGTTTTAGTTCAAGACACAATGCCAATGCTTAACAAGCTTAGCTCAATTCTTCAATCACTTCATTGGTCACTAAATCTGCAGCAAGAACAGTTTCTTGTTGCTAAAAAAGGCTTTTGGCGTCCACATGACAAAGTCAGAAAGTGAAATTCACAGCCTCTTTTTCCTTGTATATTTATTTATATATATTACACTTATTTCTCTCTTTTATGCCTACAAAAGAAGAAAAAATGAACTTAGTTCTCAAATTGAAGCAAATTTTGTTCTTATGTATCACTAGAATTCATTCTTTTTCACAAGTGTTTGTTTGAAAATATGCACAAGTTGAGTTTGCATCCTCTATCTGTTTGAGTTGCTTTTTTTTTTTTTTCAAAAGAAGAAGTTAGTGTTTGTTTTTTGAGATATTCGAATTTAGCTTTTGCAAAACCTTTCAGAAACTCGATTTTCGCAGTTTATAGGGGTAAAATTTACAAATAGTCACTTTTCCACACTTCCTCACTCCCTGGCTGACTACATGCATGACTACAGAAGAGATGGAATTCCTACCAGACCAGAGAGAGTTGATTCTCTAACAAAGGAAAGAAAGGAATGACTATTTATATCAAGAGACAGGCTTGCTAACCTTCGGCCATAGTGACTAGTGAGAAAATGTAAAATAGCCATTGTCATGAACACATTTGCCCTATTTTGTTCTGGTCTTTAAATTTTACTCCTGAAGACCTAATTTTTTTTGTATCATAATATCTCAGAAGTTATGTTTCGCTCTATTAAGATCAATTCATCGGAAAGCAAGCAATGTGATTAATTTATTTTTTCTTGTATCGACAAATTCTTCTCTATTTTATTAAACAAATCAGTCATACTCTTATATTTTTATAATAGTAGAACTATACAAATAGACTAAATATTCAATTTGTCATCATGGACTTTCATTTTTAAAAAAATAGTAAATTGACCAATCTAATCTACCATTTACTTTATTTGCCCCATTGTCGAAGTGTTACGCATGTATAAATATACTTGAGACTTTCCCTAAGGGTCCATGCATGCATCAAACATCATCATAGAAGTCGAAAGGTAATTTAAGTTTTATGTATTCATGTCGTAAAAAAATATTTACATAATCACGTCAGATAAATATACTTATATGTAACTTTATTTAATAAGTATATAGTGGTAACATATATTCATATAACAACAATTAAATAACTTATCATAACATGTTTAATTACACTGATAACATTAATTCATTTAGGCTTCTCGCGAATTAGTTGAATTCAAAGGAGAAAATGGGCGTTTGGCATAGTTCTTTGGCCGGTTATATTTATAGAAAACTTAAAGTTTTGTGCATTGACATTGATGTAAAAAATAATTATTAATAAAGTAATTTGTTATGTTTCTTGATAAATATTAATTGATAATCTGATAAAAATAAGAACTATCTACTATCACATGTTAAACTACACCAATAATGTAAATAACAATCTCTAACCATCAGGGGCGAATGGTGTGTTGTGATATTGAATTAATATGAATCCAGTAATTTTGATATGAAGTATTGATTTATACGTAAAAATGCATTGAAATTTTAATAAATAGGTCTGAACACATAATTTTGAAAATACGAGTTTAAATCCTAAATTTGTCTCAGCGCTATCTAATTCCTATTCGTTATTAATAAACAGATAAGTCAACTATATTTATATCAATGTGATTATAAACTTGAGAAAATGGTCATCACGTTAATCAATCTAAGGATATATGAGCCTTCAACTCTAACAAACACAATAGTGGCCTTCACGTTATTAATCAACAAAAAATGTCAATTCCATACCAATAACAACTATATATACATAGGAATAATCATTTCAAATGTCATTAACATCATCAAGAAATTAATTTCACACAAGATATGGCTATTAAAATCCAAGTTATCCTATTCGTATCGTCACTCCTTCTAGCATTCGGGCATGGTCATGGCCCGGCCCAGCCCGTTGAGACGACTGTGGTGATTGAAGGCATGGTGTACTGTCAAAGTTGTGATACTTATGGATCATGGTCATTATTAGGGGCAAAGCCAATTGCATCTGCTAAAATTAGTGTCATTTGTAAAGACTACAAGAAAAGAGTGAATTTTTATAAGGCATTTGAGACAAATAAATATGGTTATTTTTATGCAGAGTTACAAGGTTATAAAATGGGACATTCTTATCTTGATCATCCTCTTCAATCTTGTCGTGTGAAATTGGTCAATTCTCCACAAGAAAAATGCAATGTTTTTAGTAATATTAATTATGGAATCAATGGTGCACCACTAAGATTTGATGATAAAGTTATTGATAGAAGTGAATATAAAGCTGTAATTTATACTGCTGGTCCTTTGGCTTTTCGACCAACAGACTGCCCTCCAAAATAAGTTGTCCGTATTACAGGTTCGTGCCATGGAATCAATCGTCATATATCACTTTCTTTTCTTTTTTGGTTGTAGCCTTAACTCTGCAAATGCAGGATGCTTAATACAACAACTGTTCTAATTAAGTTTGTTACGGTTTTGATAACTTTTCAATGGTACAATAATGTTTTACAAGAGTCTCTAGTGCTATAATTTTGTCCTGTATACCTAAAACCTCAATTGTATGATATTTGTTCTTGTGACTTTTGTCCTATGTGCCAACCTTAGCTTTTTCCACATTCATTGAGAAAAACAATAAATACAAGGTATAATAATAAATCTCACATTCATTAATAATTTAGTAATATTAAAGAACTACTACTTTAATGTTAAAGGTATATATAGTTTAAAATAACTGTCAACTTTAATATACTTTAGTAAATATATAAGGTACTCCTATGATTTACTAAAATACCTTTATTTATTAGGTCTATTTGAAGAATTTAACAGTACTAAAATAACTACGATTTCATTAATATTAAGGATATAATAGAAAACTATTGTCAACTTTAATCTCAGAGTTTGTTTTGGGGTAAATTTTTTTAACTTAAACAACAGCTAAAATACAAGGTTAGCTGAAAGTAATACAAAAATCTGGCTTGCCCTATATATCTTCTTAAGAAAAAGTTTTATTTCTTCTAGTCCAAGCAAAAAGCAAAGACGCAGTAGTCCTTTGGACTATCATTAACCCTAATAATTTAGAGCATACAGTTTCTCCTTCTAGATATATGTAACACTGACACTAGCCCATAATTATCAGAAGTAATTACTCAATTATGAAAATAATAACTGCTCACTTTTCGAAAAAATATCAGCAGCAAATTTACCTTTACAGAACTTCTGCAACTTGATCTGTTGTAATTAATACTGATTTTCATGGCATTTCGCGATAGAGGTAAGTTAATCAAAATGACCATATAACATCTTTATAGACGTAGTCAAATATATCTTTCATCTTTTTATACAATTAGTAAAGAGAAATAATACTCACTCAGTTTAGTCAGCCACTAGATTTCGTCACAGATCAAATAGAAAACAAGAAGCACAATACTTTCATTTACAGCAACTGGTGATAACATACTAAAGAAAGCATTCAACATGATTTTATCCAAAAGCGTATCCTGGAAAAATTACAACAATTGAAAACTGGAAAAAATTAAACACCAACCCCAGAAAAACCAGTTAAAGCAATATAATGCATCTTTACATAGTTGTCTACAAAATATCCTCAACCTGGTGCCTAACTGCAAAAAATGCCTTTTCTAAAAGAATATTACAAGGATATATCAACACACTATGACACACAACTGAAACAATTATTTCTCATAGTCTCCACTTGTGCCCTCCTCTTCCGCAACTAACTGCAAGGTACTGGAGAAAGAACAGAGGGGAAGACTAAATAAAATAAAATTTAAAAAGCCCGATTGTGTCCTTTCTTCATAATGCTTTGTTTACACCAGTGGGGTAACACCGTCAGATTAGTAGGAACCCATTGGTGGCATGCCAAATGGAGGCATTGGAGGCATTCCCATTCCACCCATATGAGGTGGTGGCGGCGGAGCAAAACCTCCACTCATACCAGCACCTCCCATACCTGGCATTGGCGGAGCAGGCAAAGCCAGAGGAAGCAGCTGAGCATACATATTCTGCAACCAAAAAATTGAACAGGATTAGCAAGACCGGGTCGAGAAGATAATTGCGTAAAACAGATGGTCAATTTGCCACAGCCATGCATGTGATGTGGTGCTTGTCATAACATTACCAAAACAATCTGCAACTTCTATTACCTCCAAGGCTAAAAAGAAGGAAAATAGGCAAAATACATTCATCATAGACAAGTCAATAACTACCTGCTGCTTCATAACATCCTTCTCTTCATTCTCTTTGGCTTTTGCTTCTTTTTGAGCCTCAATCTTATCTTTTATCAGCTCATCTACCTTGCCAGTGTATTCACGGATAAACTGTGCCAGAGAGGACCCAAATTAGAATGTGGATGCAGATAGCACTGAACTACTAAAAAATCAAAAAGCCTAAGGCAGACAGCAAAATGACGAGGGGGAACAAAAGAGAAGGTAGAAGGCATTCATTAGAGAGGCATATCTAAAGAGTTGTGAAAAGTTTCAAATACTTCCCCTCAAACATAATGAAATATATAAAACAGGACTAGCACTATACAGAGGTTACTGAAAAAAATAAGTATGTTCTAATAACTGAAAAACAATTATCATGTTTCAAAGATGCTGGGGCAGGTCAAGGGTTAGGATGTAGACTTGTCAAACAAGTGACTGATACTAGTCTCAAATTGGTGATCGGATTTACTTGCACAGAAGTCTACTATAAAGATATATACCACATGATGCCATGGACGCAATATAAGAGAATTCAATTTGTTGCGTGACACCCATCAAAATTTAAAAGGCATTATCAATACGTTTACCAGAGGAAAGGGCACAACAACCTAAAAGCAGATGACGAAATAGGCACATGCAAGACTGCATAAACAGACATGGAAGGAAAGGAGGTCAGAGGGTACCTGTAATAGATAAGGGAACGCGAAGTCAATCATATTATTCATCCATGCTAGCTCAAGGGCAACATCTGCGCGGATCAAATCATAACAAACAAATAGGCATGATGCAAAGCATTCTTTCTTTCCCTGCAAAAGCACACAAAAGAATTAGAAGATTGAATGCATTTTCCACCACAGTAAATATTTACAGATTAGATGAGCTTTAACCAAATGCAAAATTAATGCAATCAAAGTTACTCTACTCTTGGACTAGCAATATCATTTCCAAGAAAAATTTAATATGATCTACTTCCCAAGCAAAAAAAATCCCCTCGTTCTTTAGTTGCTGATGACAACTCTGCATATGCGATCCCCAGAAAGCATAGCCAGTACCAAGCCAGATAAACGAGGGTTGTGGTGATTTACAGCCAACAGAAAAATAGTCTAGTTGGATCCATATAGCTGATCCCAACTAGTTCGAGATTAAATTGCTTCATTGATTACAAGTCTGAGAAATGTTAAATATAAAAGGTTCAAATAACAAATTACTAGGATCTCCAAGGTGCCAGAATATTTATCCCCACAACCACACCTAACCTTCATGATTTATTACAGTAATTCTGTACTCATGTGTTATCTTAGATGCAAATGCCCCAGAGTCTAGTTGAAACATTTGCATTCAGTAACTTCATGGTTTTTTTGGGAGGGATGATACCAACTAGTTGGGATAAAGCTTATAGCCCAGTTGAAAGATAAATCTTATAGCCCAGTTGAAAGATAAAGCTTATAGCCCAGTTGAAACATTTGCATTAAGTCTAGTACTTGCTAAAGTTTTTTTTGTTTGTTCAAAAATTTTGTGCCCTAGTGATAATAAATATGAGACCAAGAGAACCTGAGAGTAAGAAAACCTGTAAGTTCTCTTGGAAGATTCAAAAGTATTGGAATCAAACAAGTCCAAATTGAGCAAAACGGATATTGATGAATCATTTAATTAGTCCAACTATTTTTAGATTATGACGTAGTTGATACTTGGTAGTGGTTGGGGGAAGAAATGGAGGATAGGTACGGCTGAATCTTGAATCCTAACCACAGATACCTGTTCAATGAAGTAAACAAGCAACTCCTCAGCAAGTTCACGATCCCCAGATTGTGAGGCTGTTTCCATTGCATCTTTGTAAAGATTATCTTTCTTTGATAGAGCAATGGATTGCTTCCACCGACCAGCCTTTTTATAAATAGAAGCAGCAACACGCCTCATCTCAAGGAGCTCATGTTTCTCTATCTGCTCAAACAGAAAAACAAGAAATGGAACTATTATCAGGCATATGATAACTACGAAGAAAGACAACTTAGTGCAACCAGCCATCACCTTCTGTGCAAGCCCAATCTGATCAAAGCTATCATGCAATTCAATTGATTCACGTAGTCTGTCATAGTCTTCCTCTTCAACATATATCTCGTTAAGGGCCTCATTCACAGCAGAAACATTGTTGCTTTGAACAGCAATCATATAAGGCTTCACTAGGCGAAGGTGACCCGCCTGGTATCATTCCCACAAAAAATGAAGGGTTAATACGAGCATATACCAAAAAGTAAGCAAGAAAATCCTTGTAAGTAAAGGGTTTCAATGACAAGTGAGACCTTTCTCATTATATCCACTACACGTGTGTGGTCCACCCTGAGTGCTAGAACATTTAAAAGATCATTAATCAGATCAGGATGCTCTTGCAAATAGAAGTGGACGGCCTTGTAATAAAGTTCCACATTAGCAACTTTCACGACGATATCTTTGAACTGCATATGATCCCAAGCATCTGGAGAATGATTCATAACAGTAGTGGCAGCATTATCAAATTCATCATATTGGATATACAAATACGTGAGTTCCTTCCAGTGTTGCTGCTCATCACAGGCGCGAATAAGCTTCGGAATGTTGAGACGGGTGGAGAATAATTTTATGTGCTCCATGAGCTTCTCATGACGGTATCTGGCATATAGAACACCAAGTTCTGTGAAGATACCCATATGGGCGCGCTCCAACCCAAGCCCACTCTCCATAAGAGAGATCAATTCATTGAAACATCCTCTGTTTTGGTAAAATTCACTCACTTCCTCCAAATCATCGACCTGCAAAATCAAAAAAAGATACCACCTATCACCAGTAGTCCAGAAGATCTCCCGACATTTTCAATGAGCAAGTTCAAAAGAAATATTGGCAAGCACAATAGAAGAGAGAAGCAGAAGTTACCTGCACTATAATGTTAAGCCCACAAATTTGAGCTAAGCGGAACTCCTCAGCATCAACACAAGCAAAGCAGACTTCTTTCCATGTTTTTGCACTGTTTGCTTTACGTGCTGCATCAACAGCACCTTGGAATTGATTCAACTTTATAAGAGTGCTTGCTAACTTAGCCCAATTAGAAATAAAAGCAAATATGATCTTTGCAGCCTCATACAACGCTCCATCATACAAGCGATCGCCAACATTTGGTAGATTAGCAACATTTGGCATTAAAATGAATTCTTCAATTTCGCCCAATCGATCAATCTTAGCATAAGCATAAATGAGTTCACTGTCAACCTTGGGCTCCTTAGTCTTTTGCCTTACCATCAGCAAATACTTCACTAAGTCATGATAAACATCTGCATCTTCTGCAGCATGAATGACATCCAAGAATTGGGTAGCATCATCTGCCCGAATAAATGATTCAATAGCATCACTCACTAATCCCTCTCTGAGTTGAGCTTTGGCAACCTGGCTCCAAACAGCATCTTCTTCAACTCGGAATGCAAACTCCACAGCACGATTTATATCACGGATGCTGTCAAGCAGAACATTGACAGCCTGAACATTCAAGTTGAACTTCTTGAAGATTGCAAAAGCTTCTTCATAGAGCTGTGCTTCAACAGCAACCTCCCCAACCGCGGGACCATCAAAATTATCAAGCCTATTGATATAGTCCATAACTCTAGATGGATCAGCTTTAATGGCTGTCAAGATAAGCAAATTCTGCAGATTAAAGTTCCCACTAAATGCAGAGTTTTGGAGCACAATCTTTTCAAGAAGCTCAATCAGTTCATGAGGAAGATCAGCTGTCATGAACGCTTTAACAGCTGCAGAAACTTGTTCTGGGCTCTTGCTTTCAGGCAGAGCAGTGGAGACAACTTGATCTATGAGCTGCCTTCTAAACTCGTTCTCAGGGATAAGAACTTTATCCCAAAGATCACCATCCATCCTCTCAACGACATACCTATAAATATTATAATAGGGTTATTCATCTTCAGAAATCTTATAAGTGATAACCAACACTTGGAGACTAACAGAAAAAACAAACCTGGCTTGAAGTTTGAACAGAGAGTTCTTATTTGTTACATTAATAAGTTCATCATCACATTGCCCTCTTCTATAGGCCACAACAGCAAGGGTCGGATCACGCTTCTCACAATATTTACCCACAACACGAGAGTCATAATATGGGTTGGTCGTGAGGAAATGCTCTGGGTTATTATTGCTCTCTATGATGATCTTACCAAGAGCATTGTGTACATGCACATCTTGGCTTCCTTCACTGACAAGATGCTCCAAAAACTGTGTAAGCAGTCGCAGTCGGTTCCTGACAACCAATAGATAAGTTTAAGAGACAAATCAAACTGACAATCTTAAAGTAGTAGTAACAGAGATAGACAAAAACCTTTTTTCACATTCAGCCACAAGGGGCTCAACAGGAAGCAGAGAACGAACAGAAAGGATCAAGCCTTTAATGAAATCCTCTGGACACTCGTCATCTAAAAGCTGCCCCACAACTAAAGGAGCATTTCCTGGATTGACCTATTACATTAAGTATTAAAGCTTGTAAGTCACATGTTTGGAAACATTTCAACAAAGCAAGTACTAAAAAGAAGTTACCAACCTTTTGAACATAACCCTCAATATATCGTAGCATATTGTTAGTGTACAGATAGTGTGTGAGATCAGGAACAAAACCAAAGCGATCGCAAACATTGATCAGAGGTCGGGCATCAGGAAGTTTGGCTTCCATCAAGAAGTTCTTAGTCTTTTCAGGGTCGTAGAAGTTAGATTCTCTTGTCACGCGCTCAACCTCCTTGATTTGTCCAGTCCTGGCAGCTGCTTCAATATACTTAAAGTGGATATCAGGATCCTCACTGCACAAGGCCCAAAAAAATCACTTATTGATGAACAAGTAAAATTAGCCCAGTCCAAAATGTCCTAGCACAAGTACACACCTCGAACTCAAATATGATCCCAAGAAGAAGTACAACCCATCGTACGACTTGAACTGCTCAAAAAGCTTAATGCAGGCATCAATACCCAACTGTTCACAGTATTCCTTTGCAACCTGATATTAATGCAAGCACAATCAAGTCTCTCGTTACATGTATTTCACAATTCACGAGAACCAATCAGATGCATCATTACAAGTATGTCACAATTCTCAAGAACCAATAATGCATCAGCTATGCCAATATCAAGCACCAAACTTTCCAGGAATAAGTAAATAACTACCTGAACTATTATTTGAAGGTTGCCTTTGATATTGATCACCAGAAGGTCCTTCATGCACTCAAGCGCCCATTCACGTGAGACAGTCCCAAAGAACTCAACCAGAGCCTGAAACATACAACATAGATAAATACACGCCCGACAACCCTCAACAGTAAGTCAATACGACCACTGGAGTATACCGACCTGAGGCTCAATGGCATGTGTATTAACAATTACGCGCTTGATATCAGGTAGTTCACTGTAGTGCTGCAGAAACATACATAATTAACCAACATTGTGGTCATAACTTATGAGAAGTTAAGCTCAAAAATGCTGAAAACCAGTCAAACCTGCAAAGCCCGAATATAAAGACCAGCTTTTTCACAAAGTTGAGCAATCCGTGGTCGATCATAATGACTGAACATTCCATTGGCTAATATAGCATCAGCAACATTTGGGAAAGTCACAAGGTTGATTTCCAAGACCTGTATACAAGAAAGTTACAGCCAAAGCAAAATGTATAAGCAGATAGATGTCCCTTAATGAGAAGGGAAAAGATACCTTAGTCTGCAGGTAACCATGCTCTGGAAGGTTAGGCTTCAGAACATCCAACAAAAATGCTGTTGCCTCACGGATCATGTTCCTCTGATGTCAAAACAGAAAGAATCATTATGAAATGGTAAATTGCACCTCAAAAAATTATTCAAAGGCTTCTGAACCACATCAGCCGTTTAGCATCATCAACAGTAACTAACCTGAAGAAATAGGTCGGTGATTGTATTGTAATCAACAGGACACCCTCCCTCCATTTGAGACATCATGAGCGCAAAATTAACAGCACCCTGCACATAAAGACAATTATTCGACTTCATCCTAAACTAAGCA
The DNA here is from genome assembly GCA_029582605.1 of Solanum gracilifrons. Taxonomy (NCBI): domain Eukaryota; kingdom Viridiplantae; phylum Streptophyta; class Magnoliopsida; order Solanales; family Solanaceae; genus Solanum; species Solanum gracilifrons. The sequence continues at coordinate 45,154 of JAJOOH010022865.1, forward strand.
CCATGTCTTGATTATTTTTTTTGAGATGAAAAAGCCCTGTCTAATTACTTTGCTTAAATTTAGTTTCAGGATAGAAGATGCAACTTTTCCAATGTAGGAATAATACTTCAGGAAAAAGAACCAAAAAAAGCTCTCAGACACAATAACCGAGGAATGGTCTAACTCAGTAGGACCCCCCTCTCCTACGTCCTCCGGTGATCCTTCTGATCACCGGATTTCACTTCCCTTTTCTTTTCTTTCCCGCTGTCCTTGCAGGCGAGCTCAAATGGAAGATAGTATTTACTTTGCAGTTGGATTCAAGTCCTACCACATCACAAGAACACCTGGTACGGCGGGAACCTGGTACGACTGGACAGAGAGAAATAGAAAATCTATTACGAGAACGACTTTTAATGAGAAGTCAATGGAATGGATCGTGCAAATTTTACGGGAGGCATCATTGACAAAGGGGAATATGGTGAAGAGTTGGAAGAAAAAAGATGGTTTCTCAGAAGTTTTTTGTTCGAGGAACTACAATAAATATGGGCGCTACATCAGTTTAATAAATGTAAAAGGCAGGAGGAGGGAAGTTATCATCATTCCTGAATTAAATTTTAACTCAGGGTGGTTGAGCTTTGCGGAAAAGGTTGGAAGATTCATTAATAGTCGTAGAAAGTTAATGAATGGGGGCAATCACAGGCTGGTGAGCAGAGACATGCCATATGCTACAGTGCTAAGGAGCATTAAATGGGCTAATAAAGATTCAAAACTTGCTGAAAAAGAGAAGGCAGCTCTAAAAGGGGATACAATCTTTATCAACCATGATCCAGAGGAGTACAGTGAAGTGCTAAAGAGAAGTTTGGTGGGTGCATTTGAACCTAGAGCCGGAGAAACAGTGACCCTGTCAGAAATCAGGGGATGGGCTAATCGACTGTGGAAACAAACACACAGCTTGAACATCTATGAAATGGGCAATGGACTCTTTCTATTTGAGTTTGCACTTAGGGTCACAGCAGAGCAAGTGATTGAAGGAGATTGGGAGTGGAGGAATAATCCAGTTATCCTCCAATGGTGGAATCCAACAATAGGTACGAGATGCGGAAGGAGTAA
>JAJOOH010022866.1:0-38092 GCA_029582605.1 Solanum gracilifrons
CCCCCCCCCCCCCCCCCCCCCCCAAAAGAACGTAACTACAAGTTACAGAAATAGATTAAGTCCTTTTTTTAAAAAAACAAAAGATATAACATGTACTCCTTAATTTTGTAAATTAATAGACATTATTATTTACAAACAAATAAGTAAGAAAACAAATTAAGGGTAAATATGTAATTTTATTACTTTAATCCATGTATAACTAATACCCTTATAACTTATTCCACCTTCTACCCTGCATAAAATTATACATAGATTTCTTCATAAGTTATGTAAGTATTACCTATGTGGCATTACAAAAATACAACCAAACACCACATAGTATAACGTTTAAACAACATTGGAGACACACCAACCAAACATTGTATAAAATTTATACATGAATAATTTTGATTCTATTTACAAAACAAACATGGTACAAAATTAATACATGAATAACAAAGTTATTCATGTATTAACTTTGCCCTTATCCAGTAACCAAATGGCCCTTAAATGTCACAATACTTATGATATGTTTATTGGTATAATAAATTATTTGGTATACATGTTAGTGTGAACTACCACAAGTATACCAATTTCTTATCGTATGATTGTAAGTATTAACAATACTATATTATACATAGTATATTTTGGTATTATTATTGATAATGTATGTTTTAAATTGAAGGTGCGCGCATCAACATAATACCTTCATACAGTTATAAATGGTGCAAAAAGGTTTAAAGTATGTCTGAATACTCGTATGTGCAGCTGTGACAGATTTCAACATGATGAGATCCTTTGTAGTCATGCAATTGCTGCTATCAGATATAGGAATAAACATCGTGATGACTACTGTTCCGCATATTATAGTAATAAGAATTATCCGGATACATATGCAATACCAATAGAACCCTTGCCTTGCGAAAGCACTTGGAATGTTCCACCACATGTTTTGGAAGAGGTAATGTTACCACCAACTGCAAGAAAGCAGCCAGGCATACCACAAAAAAATGATCGCAAAAAGGGATTCACCGAAGGCAAGGGCAAGAAAAGAAAAGTCACTTGTAATGAATGTGGTTTATCTGGGCATAACAAGAAAATTTGCCCAAAAAAATCACATGAGAATTAGCGTTATGGTATTTTTATTGTTATTTTTACTTTGCAGAAAGTTATGCAGTTGAACTCATCTATTTGATTATGCAGTTGAACTCAATGGAGCCATATTTGAAACTTGATTACTGTTTGTTATCTTATTAATATTATTGAATTCGTAATTGTTATTAATGGCTATCATGAAGTCATTTAATAATCATGTTGTGAATATGCAAGTAAGGTTGGTATAATTCCAGCCTAATACAAAAATAATTAAAAACTAGTTAATGTGAAGAACTTGGTTACTATAAATAATAGACTATGTTAATGTAAAAAGTTGATGAAATCAATTATTGGAAAAAATATAGGACTATTGGTAAAAAAATATAGGACTACCATAATAAATACAATTTGTTAAAGGAAAAATTTGGTAAACTTATGTTTTTAATATGAACGAAAATTGGTAAACATATATGAACATAATAATTGTTGTATGTAGGGATCATATGTTTGCATTATATACCAACCTAAAACAATAAATTTGAAAAAAAACTACTTAAAGTTAAAATCATGGTTTGAATGATACCAGAAAAAAACACTCTGTTAATATAAAAAGTTGGTTTACTTATAAGAAAAACTACACAAAACTTGATAAACGTAATGGTATATATAACTAACTAAAACATTGAATGAAATCAAATAGCGAGTAATGCTAAAACCAATTGACATAATAATGGTTGTATAAAGTAATTCAAATGTTTGAATTATATACCAACCTAGACTGGTGAATTGTAAAAACTATAAAAGGTTAATATTTTGGTTTGGAGTGTTACCAGAATTAACACATTTTGTTCATGTAAAAAAATTGGTTTACATGTGATAACAAATCATGGTAACGTACTGGTATATATACCAAACTAAAACATTGACAGAAATAAAAAAGCACATTATAAATTTAATACAAGAATAAACCAAAATACTAACCAAATAAAGGTAGATAAACTCAGAAATAAACACAATATACAAACAATGAAATTCAAAACCAACAACACATAACCAAAACGCAACTAAGTTACCATCCAAAAGTAAAACAAGAGATTAAAAATCATGATAAAATTCATAAAAATCTGTCTAAATAAATGAAACTTTTTAATCCTTCATCCTCCGAATTGACTGACCACCTTGCAGAAATGCGTCATCTTCACTCACAGTATCAGTATCAATCTTTCTCTTTTCATATTCCCACAGTAATGCTCCATATCTCAGCCAAAGATTTTCAGCATAAAAAATCAACATAGATACATATCTCCACGACACACAAATTCAGCAAGGGACATGTATACATACCACAATCACTACAAAAAAATTAAGACAATCAGCAGAGATAGAACATTAAAAGGTACAAGCAGTCACAAATAAAACACAATATACTTACGTAGAAGTATCATCTTGAAGGTCTTGAGCATATGATGGGCGGACTATCAACACCCATTACTTGTTTATTAAGCCTAGGGCTCTTACGGGGAGTCTTATCCATCGATGTAGGGTTAGAAATTTGATCAGAGATGAACTATAGTGAATTAGGTTGTAAAAAGAAGAACTAATTTCGTAAATTTTGTTCTTCAAACGATAAGAACACAGAAAGATGGAAGGTTAGAATCTGATAAAAAGAAGATGGATGGTTAAGCGTTAGAAATTAAGACTTGAAACTATGAATCACCTAAGATAAGTACATTATCTTTATTGAAAACATGAAAGGTTTTACCAAAAAAGGAAGCAAATAATTAAGATCCCAATAAAATAGTCTTTAACCCATGAAAAGTAAATATATAATAAAGTAATAAATGTGTATACATGGGACTGTTTAGGAGAGAAAAAGTTGATAATATTAAATACCCTAATTATGCTCCACGTAAAAAAATACGTAATTAAAAGACATCAAATAGTAAATCGAAAAGGAGAGAGAAAATTGAAAAAAATACATTTAAATAAAAAATAATTATTATTTTGTTATCTATGTAATTTAAAAACTCTTTATGTAATTATATATAAATATATTGATTTTAGGTTAATTAAAGTCTTAAAGTGTATACTTCTGTAATTTTCACTTAAGTAAATTTGTATTATTTAATTACTCATCATAGTTATAGTTTGATATACCCGCGACTAACATAAACTACTAATTACGTGGACTGACTTCGAATTTGCATAATTAGCCAAGTTTATTTAATTTGCCACACTTGTATAATTCGCAACTAACAATTCTTCATTTGATTTGTATTTGTATACGATTGTTTTTTTTGTATATGATGATGATTTCCTTTGATTTTTCAGTTTTGTCATCATATACATTCAGTCTTTTTGTGTATAAATTTTTAAAGTTTGTATAATCGTGTAGTTTTTGAATTTTGTATAATATTATACATATAATATATGTTGTACAGTATATTTTGTATAATTGTTTAAAGTTCATATGTTTATGTTTGTATAGATTCATTATTTCGAATTTTATCATATTTGTATAATTCCAGACTTTATGTCACTCAATTATATAAAAACACGCAAATTATACAAATGAGATGTGAATTATACAAATCATTGCCTTCTATCACTCGCCTCTCTCTTTCCTATCCCAATCTCACTCGGTTCTCTCCTCCCTCCCAATCTCGCGCGCCAGATATTCAAATACATATGTATAAATATACAATTATCTAACTGATATACGATACAATTCACCTCTCCCACTCTTTGCTCTCTTTTGCTCGCCTCTCCTCTCCCTCTCCCAATATCGCTCGCCACGCTCCTCCCTATAACATGTAGCTACGAATTGTAATTAGCAACTATAGCTATAGAACGTAATTAAGCTAAGATATTTTTGAGTGAACGTAATTAAGCTAAAATATTTTTGAGTGACTATATGCGAAAGTTCCTCTAAGCCATTGTTGAAGTATGTCAAAAAATCGACGAAAAGCAACAAAAGCAGCCCATTATAACGGGTGGATTCACTCAAAGTTCTTTTTTGCGGCTACTATTTAAACTTTGTCCCAAAGGGCAAATGTTTGCAGATATAACCTTTAACAATAGTTGAGGTATCAGATTGGTCTTCACATATTCATCATCAACCTTACAAATATTAATGCTTTTAAATTATATTTGTAACATTTCCTATAAAATTATTATTATTCATTTTGCTAAGCACAAATAATATTAACTTCATAGATGAACAATATTATTTTCAACTTGTATAGATCGAGCACATACATACATACAATTATATAGTAGCATATTTTTTTACAGAGTTGTTTCTCAACTAAACTATTCAGAAGCTCTAAAAATAGTCAATATAGATAGGAAGAGATTGATAACGTCCAGATACAAGCCAACTGCAGCCCAGATGTACTCATCATAAGTGTAGCGCTTGATTAAATTGTCGGTATCATAAATTATATATGCGCAGAACAAAATGGACGCTAAACAGCCATAGATCATCACAGAGAGCCTACCCAGAGGAAACAGTAGCTGCAATAAAAATAAACATATGGATGGATTGCTTATCACTTCTAAATATTTATATATATATGTGATTTTGAACAAGAAAGTTTTGGCAAGTAGACGTACGAACCTGAATAAAGGCAAACAACATGAGAACCATAAGGGCACCAAATAAGAATGGTCCAAGGAAATTGAAATCGTGGCCTCTCCTTGCTGCCCAAAATGTGTATACTGTCAAACTAAGCACAACTGCTGTGGTTAATATGACGGACTCCAATATTACTTTCCCTGACAATTATCAAAGTAGACATGCTCTCAATTCTCAAAATTAATAAGCATGCAGATATATATATATATATGTCTGATAAAAAAAAAAATTACCACTGGTGAAGGCACAAGTCAATCCCACAGCAAAGGCCAGAGTAACTGTAAACAACCCAAGAAGCAAGAAATTGACCGGATGTTTCTGGTGATAGTAATACAACGGCAACAATGCTGCACACATCCCATATATCAGTTTACGACTAATTAAGATTAAACAAATAAAGATGGGATATATTCAGATAAGAAAAGACTTACTGATGAAGGGAGAGATGATAAGAAGAATATAGAGAGCTAATCCTGCCCCAGTTGACACAAAAAAATGTGCAATTGGGTGAACCGTAACGACCACAGCGGCAACACCAATAGTGATAAGCAATTGAAAAGACAAAATTGAGTAAACTTTCCGAATAAAACCCCAACGGAGTTGTGGATTCTCCAACATCGCCGGATACAACGGCCTTGCTCCGGCTTCCACGTCATCTTTCCGGTAAGGCGTATTCCACGTCTGCTGCCACATCTCACTAATAATAATAATTTCACTAAGATTAATTTTTGAGATTTCTATGGCATTTATTTATTTATATAAATATAAAAACTGAGTCGGTTATTTATACATGTAAAAAAATTAGAAACTTCGTGAGTAATCGAGGAAATGAGATGACACGTGGAAGGCAAAGGAATATTTAAGTATCGAACTAGTTATAGTAATATTCTTCTGGACTTGTCTCGATGGATTGTTAAAGTTTGTACTCATCTCTTTAATTTTGTTTCGAGGGAAAGATAGCTGAGTTTTGCTGTTTTTGGCTTTCCTTTCTTCTAAGGTTTAACAACAATATAATTAATGGAATTATTCTCTACGTTAATTACGATTTATCATAATTTAGATACTCAACTAAATAGACTAGTAAAATTCCTCTATCAACTACTTAATGGATTCAACTAATATAATTTGATGGTACAAGACCATTGCTTGGCTTATCTATTAAGCTAATGGGATTCACTTACTTTACTCATTTGCTTGTACTATTTACCAAGTATCATAGAAGCAATCCGATCCTATGATATACAAGTTATTCAATAATAATATATTTAACATAGATAAATATCAAGAAAATTATGATAAAATATAAGAATTTTCGATAAATTCTCATCTTAAAGTTAAAAGTCATTCATACTCAAATTAAACTCATAACAAATTCAAGTGCGTTTATGGGACGTTTGTTTCGGGGGGAAATAATGGAAACGGTCTAGATTTACATTTTATTTGACAGTGACCATATCTTTGATAGTATGTTTGGGATGAGTTCAATTAATCAATTCTCCTCAATAATCATCCTTGTAATTTACTTTAAAGCTGACTTAATATTATTTGAGTTTTTATGCAACACCTCTGGAGCTAGGGCATATTCTTTTCAAAAGTTATTTATAAAGCAAGAATCCTATTAACATGCTAGTAACTTCTACTCATAACTCGACTCTAGTTTTTTTTGGTCGTTTGCTTCATTTTAATTATATTTGATTTTTTAGTCAGTTTAAAATATTGACATATTTTTAAAGTTTTGTGAATATTTAATGATAATATCAACATTTTAAACCTATCTTATTTGATTAAATCCACGGAGGTAAGTTTTTTATTTAAGAAGTTATTTATTTTAAGATTAATTTTGAAATATTACAAAGTCATCATATATTTCTTTAACTCTATGACAAATTAAATTATATATTAGCAGTGGCGTAGCCACATGGTTCGTCGGGAAAGAATATCATATATACCAGTAAAATGATACATAAAATGATTAAATAACACATTTTGGGCACCTTTAACATAACAAGTTGTTATAGCCCAGTGATTTCACCTCCTTGGAATGAGGAAGTGCTCGTGTGTTTGAATCTCACTAGTTCTAATTTTTGAAAAGAGCTTTTGTTGTGCTATTTCTAAATACCCTTTATAAATTCTTAGCTCCGCCACTGTATATCACATTAATTAGAACAGAAAAAGTATCACATATGTCCTAATAAATCTGGTACCTTCTCTTCACCATGATGACTATATTTCTACCTCATTTATATTTCATTTGGCTTTCTATATAAATGAAGTAGGGAATTTTAATTTATAGGACTCTTTAATCTGTGTTCAAGTGTAGTGGCTAAAATCAGCTCGGGCCTGGCCCGCAATTCTTCAGCAATAGGTCCATGCCAAAAAACCCAAATAATGACACTAGTGAAAATTTTGCTGAATGACATTTTTATTTTTTTTTATCGTAATTTATGAATTTTTTAGAGCACAATCTAAAGATAATGAAAAATATTATGAAAAAAATATGAGATCATAGTCCAAAATTTGCAAGTCATACAAATATTAGGCGACAATGTGATATTCTGTTTGTAAGGTTGAACATTATATAAAGGAAAACAATCATTGAATTCGAATCTAATGTTATCCTAAAAGATAGTTTTTCATGAATTATAATTGTTCAACTTTTAAAAATATAGACAAAATCTAAAAAATGACCTAACAAAGAACATTAGCGTACTGTATGAGCCTTCTAATTTTGATTTTATATGAGGTTTATGATTTGTGGGCTAGGTGGGAGCCCATTTGAAGAAAATGTAAACAAAGAGGCAACTAAGGAGCAAACGAAAAAGAAAATCATGTTGGGAGCGCCACCGCTGAATAGAGCGCGATTCGAATTTAGTTGGAGCTTCAATGTGGACTCGGACACCGGATGAGAAACCAAAAAAGAGAGAGGAGAAAACGATATAAATGGTCCTTAATTTGATTACATTTGGTCCTTAACTTATTTAGATGATTCTTCACATATATTTTTTAAAGTTATAAGTCTGGCCTAAAACTATATATAAAGATAATCGCTACTTTTATTGTTTGTTTGTTAAAATAAACCGAAGTTCTCAACATGTGTCCGACGTTCATGAGTTGTCAAGCTACAAACGTAAGATACATATTTTTATAATATTGTTCAATTTAATTCAAAAGTCTAACTAGTAAGATTTGAAGAAAATTATAATTTTATTATGAAAGCATTCAATGGCGTATGGAAGTAAGTTGTGCTTAGAGGAAAATACGGAGGGCCCTCAATATATACATGTTAGACCATAAAAACAAAGTTTGTTTTTACTTCCTTATATGAGTTAAAGACCAAAATGATTATTTTAAAAAAGAAGTATACTTCCATCATATTTATACATGTAGTATCAAATAGGATCACATCTCATACATCAAGTGAAACTACTTAGCCTAACAAAAAATAGTTCGATCCAATTGCAAATTTACTTTACATGATAAGTGGTCCTTAACTGATAAAAGGTAGACAAAAATGGAAATAACATTACATATATGTAAATGCAATTATTAAATAAGTAACAGATTTAACAACCTTTTTAGAAAGGTTATTTTCTGAAAGTGATTGTTAAGTTGCCATTAAATTTTTATTTAATGCACCAAATCCCAGACGTGGAGAATTATAAAACAATATTCGTGCCCATCTACTCATTTGCTCATGGTGGTCCATTAATTTGAATTTTGATTGACAAATATTCATCTTCATGACATGCAAAAATAAGCGGAGTCAGAATTATTAAATTTTAAATTCTAAAATATTATTTATACATGTAATTTTTTTATAAATATTAAATTTGAGTTTAAATTATTGAATTTGATCAAATTCGTAACCGTAATATACTAACTCTATCCGCAGCAAACCAAAAGCTTCAAGGCCTCCAATGTAAAGGATAAGAAAATTGATTGACCCGCACAATTCAATTTGGTCGGCGATAAATTAAGATAAATATCGGAAAATTAATGTAAATTGTGACCATAATTATATTTATAGCAATCCATATTAACTACTCAAGTTGTCATCACATATTCGAAAAAAAAAAAGGTTTGGTACAAATTGACATCAATACTACCACCAACAAGAATTGTGATCAGAATTGAGGGATATATCACGTTCTTTTTCTTTTTTTTAAAACTATTATTTTTATTATAGAAAGATGAAAAAGAAAGAAAGATGTGACACGTGAATTGTGACAAAGGACTACTAAAGTGCTATATGAAATTTTTAGAAAATAGATTTTTATCAAATTTGTTTTTATATGGAGAATTGACTGACAATATTCATGAGGAATTTATTGATGATACTATTTACACTTCAGAATTAATACAGAGCTACAGAAGTGAACAGTATTAGATTGCTTAACAGAGCAGCTGTCAACAGGGCCCTTAGCCTCTGAATGCATCACAACATCAACAAAACAACAAATTAGTATAATCACGCGAGTGAAATTTAAAAATACTAATTAAATATATATATAGATTTTGTTTTTATATTCGATTAAATAGAATCTTTACGCTCAAAAAAAGCATTTGGTTAGGAAATTTTTTTATTGACAATATAAATAGTAAAGGGAAATTTGAATTTATATGCTTTAGTTTTTGAACATAGGGCAGCAATATCTCAAAACTATAACGAAAAATATTTGCATATCATGATATTTTAAACATATATTTATCCTTTTTTTAATAAAAAAGAAAAGAAACTGATGTTAGTAAAAAAGAAAATTTGCTTGAACCCTTCACTTTCAACCTAAAAAATGCGAGTTTGAGTCATCAAAGAAGCAAAAAAGGGATAAGAGCTCCTAAAGAGATTAAAAAAAAATAAAAAATGGAGCGGGAGGAATTCAAGTTGATGATAATGACTGTTGGGTGTGTGGCTTCATGGGACTGAAGGCTTTCTGACCCCTACTACTTTACGGGTCACAAATTGAAATTGCCCCCCGTCAAAACTTTTCGCATAACTTTTTTCTTTCCGATTATCTGAGGAGCTTAGCCGAAACTTGACAGCATGCCGCCGGAAGAAACAGTTTCCAAGTCACCTCTCGATAAACCTCTCAGTCAACTCACTGACGATGACATTTCTCAGCTCACACGCGAAGACTGCCGTCGTTACCTCAAACAAAAAGGTACTCCTCTCACCTCTGCCTCTATATTCACTACATACAAACAATTTAGGTTGCGAAATCGAATAAAAATTTCTTAAAAATACGTTTAAGCATAGTGATATGTGGAAAATTTGTCGTTACTGTGTTCCGTACAGGAATGAGAAAGCCGTCATGGAATAAATCACAGGCGATTCAGCAAGTTATATCGTTGAAGGCTCTCCTCGAGCCGGATACTGACGCCGGAACTCGGAAGAAGCTTCACATTCCTCGTGCAGATACTCATGTACGGCGAGTGCGTTTCAATTATCTAGTGCATTTCCTCTTTATAGATCTCCAAGCATTATTTTGAGCTCCTTTTGTTATACTGCACTGATAATTAGTAGTAGTATTATTATATGATGGTTGCCTGTGAAGTAACAGTGCATGCTTATATGATAAAATTAAAGAATTCTAAAAATAATGTAGGTCCAGAGAGGGAAAAATACCTATGGCGAACCTTCTGAACCAGTGCCTGATAGAAGAAATCAGCAGGACAGACATGATCTTTCCAGTCATATTACTGCCCTTCCGGTCGCTGTTGTTGATAATTCAGCTCCTTCTAGGTGAGTTGTAGTAATGAATAAACCTTCTAAATGTGTATATAGCTCGAAATTTAATAAGGGAATGAAGTTTGGAATGGACCTGGAAAATTCTAATAGTCAATCTTAACAAGTTTAGGATTGATATATTTGATTGCTTGATTGACAATAAGCTCAGCACTGTGTTCAATGGATGACTGATGGCTACTTACTTTTTGTTATTAAAGAAAAGGCACCTGACTTTCGAAATTGTTCCTCTTGAATGCTCGACTTTCATGTTTCTATTAAATAGCGGCTAGCTTGTTCCTATCAAAGTCAGAGTTCCTCTCCTACTTGTAGTTTTGTTAATACGATCCTCTGGTGATCTCTTGTTATAGAAATAGTTTCATTCTGTATATTATTTTTTGTGATTGCAAATTTATCATTTTAGAACTTAGGTAAGATCTTTTCTCTATTATTGACAAATCATCCGATCCACATATATTCATCTTAACCTTTTATTTTTCCACATGCCTTTGTAACTCATAGTTCGTTAGAAGATACTCTATTGAAAAAATGGCATCACAATTATAGGGGCTCAGGCCTCCATTTGACTAGCATTTCCCCCAAAGGAAACTGCATCCTATCTAGCTTCAAAAACTGAAAGCTTTTCCATTGGTGATTCCAGAACAATAGGTTCAGCAGATAAACCAGTAGGACAAATGACAATCTTCTATAGAGGCAAGGTGAATGTCTATGATGATGTGCCTGCCGACAAGGTATTTAAGCTTGCTGAAAATTGGGAACTTCACCAGATCAGTATACTTCCACTTTTTTCCTGATATGGCCAACTTGCATCTTTTCAGGCACAAAAAATCATGTGTCTTGCTTCAAGCCCTCTTTGTGTGCCTTCAGAAACTCCATCGAATGCCACTGTAGCAGATCGACATTCAGCATGCTGCTTGCAAGCTGCAAATAGTAAACTACGCCTAGATACTAATATGGTACCGACTATTCAAACAGGTCATTAGTTGCATTACTTCTATCTTCTTGTACTTTACTTGATTACAATGGCAAGTTGAGAATGTGAATTAAGCAGTCTTTGTTTCTCTGGATTTTTTTTGAACCAAGCTATTAGGTTACTGCAAAAATAAATCAACCATAAGAAGTTAATGTCAAAAGATACAACTACTTTATGATCCGTAATGTCTAAATTATGAGTCTGTGAGGTGGTGAGTCTTTTTCCTGGGAGCGTCCAGGAAGATGTTTATTGTATCCCCTATTCCTTAACATTTTAGTTTGAATCCCTTACAGTGAAAATGAGTGAGGTTTCTCGAGTTCCTATAGAAGAAAGCAACCGCTTATACAATGATAATCCTGGTATGTTCTTAGTTATGTTTTTGTTCTTCTCTTTTCCCCACAAATTACTCTTTGGACATTACTAAATTTGCGTCTATTTTATGTCCACAGAAGCAGTGGAGAGCCCCGCAAGCAGGAAAGCATCAGTACAAAGATATCTTGAGAAGCGAAAAGAAAGGTATTACAATAACTGAGCTGTTCGATGCGAAAAAGTGAACAATATAAGAAGATCTCCGCACTGCTTTCTATCTCTCACATCTCTGTTAGGTGAAGGTTCAAGTGGAAGAGAAAGGTAGAAACAACTTCATCAGCTAGCTTGGATATCTATTTAAGTGATCGAATTGGGACTTGTACGCCAAGTGACTATGGAAGTGGGGCTGATCTTTGCTTCACACCCCACATTACACCTACAGGAAGTGGTCCTATACAAGACAATATTCAGATGAATCCCACTTTTTCTAGTGATCTCTATGACAGAGGTGATGTTGTTTACAACCTCCCTATTTTAGTGGTCATAATACTTTCAAACGTTCTACATAACTTTTTTTTCCTTTTGCTTCTTTAATGAGTCTGTGCATGATGTAGGGAACTGTTATTGACTAAAAACTTTTCAACATCTAGGAAATAAGAGAATATTGCTTCTCAAAAATTAAATACTCATTGTTTTCAATAAGTAACCAGATTAATCACAAACTTTGTGTTTTAACCTTTGAGTCTGTTCTTTCTACGCTCCTAAATGATTCTTGCTCCTAATTGTATTTTAAGATAGCATCAGATTCCTGCATCACTGGAACCAACTATCCTCCCCCGGGACACATTCATAAGGTGCCATGGTTCATAAATTGAGTGATTTATTATAAGTGATTACATGGTGAATACAGGAGTGAATCCATTGCGTTTATTTCCCTTGTTTGTTTATCCTATAACATATCTCATTTGTTTTTCGCTAGTTGCCATTGCATCACCAAGTATTGAACATTAAGTATACTAGTCATTTTTGCTTGATGTCTCCTCCTCTATATAAATCTATTGAGCCTCTGATTGAAGTTTCTCATTCTTTTTTTCTCTTTCTTATAACTAAACCAATGTCAATCTCCCCCAGGCTAAGGCAATGTGTACTAGTTCTGAAAACTGGTCTCTGGAGATGTATGAAACATTCAATGGGTCAAGTGTTTGATATGTGTTATTGTTTTTTGTCAGATGTTAGAGAGTGAATGTCGGAAACTGAATGGTTGGGGATGCACACCAGATTTCTGTTTTTGTCTTGAAATGTTCGGAGGCCACATCATGTTCTAGTGTATGAATAGTTGAATGAAGTGTGATGATGGTAGTACTTGGGACAATATCTGTGAAACTGCCTTCTCTATCTAGGTTTGTCTGTAATGTAAATGAAGAGAGAATTTAGTGAGAAATAGTTGTCAGGTCATGAAACGTTTTTTGCTTTTCTTATAACAGCTAGTCGTCCTCTTCAATATTGATTTTAGGCTGTAGCATTTCCTTGTTGATGGAACCATTCTCAATGATCTTTGCTTATTTGGAATTATACGTCTAATTTGGTTGCTGGGAGATGGAGACAAACCAGCGGAACTGCATGACATAGAATGTGAACGGGTCATGCTCTCTAATGATCCTTGACGTTTAAAATAAGCTTTCCTGCTCCGTTATTTGATCGAATTAACGTGATTGTAGGCTTAATTTCTTCTTCAAGTTTGTCAATTCAGCTATTTATTGACTATGACTGCATTGCAGGATACTGCACATGCGAAGTAAGTACTGGGAAAGAATTGTCTTCGCGTCTACTTATGTTTCTTTCCCTTTGTATAATACCTACCTACCTTTCTCGTGTAAAGTTTAAAGTTCAAGATCATCATAGCACATGTATGATTATCTAATTTCACTTTTTTCTTTGAATTTCTTTTTCCCGTTCCTGGTGGTATGAATCATCAATGAGTACTATACGAAGGTTTATACACTGCTTTCCTCTTAATAAATTCGACCATGGTCTTTTATAACTCGATTCTTCACAGAACCATTGAGTAATCTTATACTAAATTTAATCTACGAAACTTATACTACTAATCCATATGATATGTCCTAGCAAGTTAAAAACATGTTAGGGTGGCGACGACAGCAATATACCTAGTATAATCTCACAAGTGGAGAATGGAAAGAGTGATGTAAATGTAATCATACCCATATCTTGTGAACTGAACTTACTATAAAGCTAAAAATATGTTATAAATACTACAACTATACCGTGTAAGTGAAATTTGAGAATGGTGGATTGTGCGCACGCACAACTCCTACCTTGAGCAATATTTTAGTACTCTCTCCATGACTCCATCCATCTTTACTTGTCAATATACTAAAATATTTATCCAACAATATTTGTCCTGTTTGGAAAATCAAAAGATAATTTACTTTGTGTCTATTTTACCCTTGATACTAAATACAATTCAATATCTAATATATTTCTCCAAGCATTAAATTTAGGAAATTTTACACAAACTTCATAGTGTTAAGAGCTAATTATATCTTATCCCTACTCTATACAAAAATCTTTTAAATTTGATGGAATCCGGATACATCCCAAAATGTTTCCGATACATCGTGTCTCGGTTTTGAATACATCGTTCGACGTCCCGATACATAACGTCTTGATGTCGGATACATCACTCAACGTCACGATACACTGCATACGTCCCGATACATCATGTAAAGTGATGTATCCGAGAATAGAAGAGAGTAGGAATTTTTGTATTTTTTTCAAATGGTAGGAAATTTTAGAGAATATGGTAAAATAAGTTGTGTATTTAGATAAATTTTGCTTAAATAGGATAAAATATATTCAAGGGTAATATTGTAACACTATCCCTATTATTTATTGTTTCTTAAGGTGTGTGCCAAGTAAATAGTGAAGTATAATTTAACCATAGCTAATTAATGTAAATATTTATATAAAAATCAGTCAGAGTATTTTTATTTTGAAAAAAATAAGTTGTTTATTTAGATAAATTTTGCTTAAATGGGATAAAATATATTCAAAGGGTAATATTGTAATTGTTTCTTAAGGTGTGTGCCAAATAAATACGGAAGTATAATTTAACCATAGCTAATTAATGTAAATATTTATATAAAAATCAGTCGGAGTATTTTTATTTTGAAAACTTACCTAAATACCCAAATTATTTTACAGTAGTCTCTAAAATTCCCTACCATTGAAAATATTACAAAAATTTTCACTATCTCCTATTCTTGAATACATCACTTTACGTGATGTATTAGTTGGATACATTATTTTACGTGATGTATCGAGACCTACATGATGTATCGGAATTTTGAGTGATGTATCCGAAACTGAGATGCGATGTAGCGAGACGTTGTGAGATGTATCGGAATCCGAAACGCGATGTATCAAAGCATTTTGGGATGTATTTTAAGGAACTTTTGTAATTTGGAAAAGACTTGAAATAGATTGTAATTAACTTTTAACACTATGAGATTTGTGTAGAATTTCGAAAGATTTCCATAAAAGGATATATTGGGCCAAGTAGTTTACTACCCGGCCCTCTCCAGCTGAGTTTTTGCAACTCAGTCAGGAAATTGAATTTTCTCAATCCCATAATCGCACAAACGATGCAAGATTGGTACCTTCATTTATGGTAATCTATGCACGGATTTAATAATTTCGTTATATTTCATCAAATTTAATGCTAATTAAACTGCTTGTTACCAAATTGAGTTAAATCTTGTTTGTTCATGTGTGTATTTTCACCAAGGTTTTCTGTCTCTCTTTGTTATGAGTATGTGAGTAATTAATCGACAATAATTCTGGAGAAAACGAAAATAATACTTGGTATTTTTGGTGTGAAGGAAAATATTAACCATGAAATTCTTTTTTCCTTCAGAAACTATCTCTAAGGAAGAACTGTTATGTTTTGTTCTGTGTTTCCCTTTTTCTTTTCGTTTTGCTTTGCATATAGCAAGTTGAATTTAGATTATATATACTGACTATGTATAATTATAACTGTATAAGTTGTTGAATCTCGTTAGCCGTAAGATTATTATTTTTTTGAATTCCTGGTTCCGCCATTGGTAATGGACTCAAAAATGAACAGTTGGATCAAAATATTGTGTCATTAAGGCTTGGTTTTTATGGCAGAGTTTTCAATGGAAGGAGAAAAGGTAGCACTTCTCTTAGTAACATTTCTTTGCTCGAGTTGTGCATATGAGGTCTCAGTATCGTGTATGATGGCCTATGATGAGGGTGGTGCTTCAGCAGTTTTCAACTCGCCTGAATGTCAGCTGTGGGATTTTTCTACTGCTATTAAAAATGGAACAGATAATTGCCTTGTAGCTACGCATCAGGGGCGTAGGAAATACCAAGAAGATCGTATGACATGCTATCCTCGTGTTACTGTTCCTGTTTTAGGTAGTTTCAAACTCTAACCTCTTGCCTTATTCACATATCTAATTGTTATGAAAGAGCTGCAGCTATTGTCTTTCGTATTTCTTATACTTAACTTGGACTTTTTAGCAATGTATCTTTCTCAAACTCTGTTAAGAGTAGAAATGTCTTCAGACGAAGTCCAAATGTTGTAGACATTATGATGGTCAGTCGTGTAGTTGTAAACGATACTGAAGACATCAAAACAAATTATATAGTTTAGTGAAGTTCCCCCCGAGGTAGGAGTAAGGTCTGCGTAAACACTACCCTCTCCAGACACCACTTGTGGGATTATACTGGGTTTGCTGTTGTTATGAAGTTCTTGGTTTGTGATGCTCATCTTTTTCTGCATGATCACTAGGTGAAGATGGTGTGGAAGAAGCTAGTGTGATTATAGCGGCAGTGTTTGATGGACATGGAGGCAAGGAAGCAAGTGAGATGGCTTCTCATAAATTCTTTGATTACTTTCTATTGCACGTTGTTTTCAACACATACAAGAATCTCTTTTCACACAGTAAAGAGCATGAAGAAGCAGGTCAAAATAGCTTGAAATTCAAAGGTCTGTCACTTGTCCTATGGAAATTTAGAATATTTTTCGATTGGTTAGTATCTCTAGTTATTTTCTTCATCAGTATCTTGTCAAACCCCCGATCTGACCGTTGTCATATAAATGATATGAAACACCTCTAACTTGTTTTAACTTCCTAAATGGAGATCCTCATTCCCTTGCAACTTTGGGAATCCTTTAAGCACCTCCGATGGTTTTCCACTTTTCCTTATGAGTCTACCACTTAGATATATAGGAATTATTTTTAACCTTATACAGTCACATCATACATGTGTTTTATGGTTGTATTTTGCATCTTCTTCATTTCTCGGCCTCAAATCATTCATTGCATTTACGTACTAGTTAATAACCATACATTAATGAAAAGAATTTATACACTTCGTATGCATTTCAAACTATTAGAGAAAGCCATTTATACCTATTAATCTACTCTTGACAGCGCAAGTATTGATATCTTGATGTTTACACAGTTCTAATGGGGCATTATATGTAGTTGATGATGAGTCGACACTTGGAATTCTAGAGAAAGCCCTCTTGAGAACAATCCAAGACATAGATTCAGAGTTTACACAGGCACATACAGTTCGCCTTGTGTTTGTTGCTTTCCTTACCTTCCCTTCCGATTTTCAAATCAATTTCTATATGCAGGAAGCTTTGAAGAATGACTACATTTCTGGATCAACTGCAATAGTTGTTCTTTGGATGAATGGGCAGATATTAGTTGGTAACCTGGGTGATTCAAAAGCACTCATATGCTCGAGGAAAACTCATTTTGATCAGGAAAATGAAGGTTTAAAGGCTTCTGACTATTGTTCGTTAAAACTCTGTTGATTATCACATTGTTGCTCACAGCTATAATGCCTGTTATTTGTCACCACGTGTCCATTTTTCTTACGGTTCTTTTACTCTCTTTTCTGCTTGAATATCTCAGGTGATTTTATCACAAGACTTCAAGCTGAGGAACTAACGAAGGATCACCATCCTGATAGGGATGATGAAAAGGCTAGAATTGAAGCAGCTGGAGGGGTTGTCCTTGTCATTGGTGTGCCTCGTGTCAATGGCATATTGGCTGTCTCACAGTCTATTGGTGATATTCGTTTGAAAAGGTGCATCTTCAACTCTTTGGCATGCTCAACATTCTTTGAATTCTATAAACACAAGGTAGCAAGCAGAGGGCATTTGTTCTTAATCTATTTTCTTTTGGTATTTCTAGATATGGAGTTATTGCTGAACCAGAGGTCACGGGTTGGAGACGTTTGTCAACTGAAGACTGGTATGTGGTGATAGGATCCGATGGCATATTTGAAAGAATGAGTCCCCAGGATGTCTGTGATATTTTACACGATGGACATGATAAGGAGAACAAGACATCCATCGACTCGTCCTCCTGTCCATCCTCTTTAGCAGACTGCATTGTCCACAATGCATTTAGTAAAGGTAGTGGTGATAACTTGTCTGTTATTGTGATTCCATTGAGACAAGAGTCCCCTTCACTGGAACACAAACAACAGATATAAAATGTTCTTCTTCATTTTTAGTCTTCAAGTACCAAAAAATTCCATTGCCGGGAATCGAACCCGGGTCTCCTGGGTGAAAGCCAGATATCCTAACCGCTGGACGACAATGGAGCTGATTATTGAAATTGTGCTCAAGGACTAATAAGTACCAAATAAGAACAGAGTAACTTCATAGTTATTGGACATATATTCCCAAATGAAAAATCAGTCTACTGTATTTACACTATTTATACATGATTAAAATTATTTACTTATATATATACTATGACTTTTTCATATTTTGAACCCCTCAGTGAAAAATCCTGACTCTAATCCTGTCTACAACGACTTTTTTGTATTTTGAACCCTTCGGTGAAAAATCCTGACTCACACCGTCTATAAAGACTATGAAAACGAAAAGAAAAGAAGAATTAATATTATTGATCATCATAATTATTAGTTCATGCTCTCACACCCACTCCTTCCTCTTTTGAGATTCAACGGTTCAAAAGTAGCATATATACCTCGACACATTATATTATATATATACTATACTCTTCAATTATATACTATGAAACTAAAAGTTAGTAAGACTGAGAAACAGCAAAATCACTGTCTAAAAGACTAAGTAATCTTTGACTCCAATTATATTTATTCACTTTTCCATGTGTAGTCGTCATGACTTCTTTCTGTTTTTTTTTTATTTTCTTCAATCTTGAACCACCTTTTTATAACTTATTTATTCCTCTTGACTTTGCAGAAAAAAAGTTCAAACATTTGGTCACGAATCTAAATCTTATGTAAAATTGTTGATTCGAATTACTATATTCATTCAAAAGTTAAAATTAAGAGTATTAAAATTAGATAATCTCGCAATTCAAACATAAAAATAAAGAACACAATCATTATTTCAATTCAACTAGCTTGAGAAATAATTGCTTATCCCAAGAATAGAAAGAACAATGAAATAGTGATTTGAGTACGCATGCAAATGAAATTGCTTGGACTCCAATTTTCTGCAAAAGCTCATTTGAGTACGTACTACTCAACAATTAACTAATCACTATACTTTTCGGACACTCCAACTCCTTGGAGAAAAGAGTGTAGAGGTCCAAGATTAGTAGCTAATGGAGTATTGTCGCGCCTTATATAGGGGAAACACGGGGCTAGCAAATTCCTCCTCTCATACTTTACTTTTGAGCTGACGGTCTATCAAAAATGATTTTTGTACTTCACAAAGGTCTGCCTACGTTCTATTCTTCCCAGACTCAACTTGTGAAATTATAATAATGAATATATTGTTGTTGATACAATTATAGAAAGTAGCATCTTACGTTGACAAAGACAAGACACTTGCATAGTTGCATTTCACATCATAAGGCGCTGTTCCAAGGCCTGTGTATAGAGGAAAGATATTTAATTTCTTTTTTTCGATAGGTCAACAGTAAATATACACTATTGGTGCATAAATTAACTTAAACTCCATTTTTTCTTTCACTAGATTGATGCTTAGTTGTTAGACTATTATTATTATTGTAGTGTATACCCGTTATGTACACAAAATTCATCATATAATGATTAGTCGATTTTTTTTCTTCTTTATAATTTATATCATGATTCAATCAAAAAAAAAATTGAGCTCTTTTAATTTGTAACTTCACCAAAATTGAAATAGTTCCTATACCACTACATAAGTATGAAACCGAATTGCATTGAAATATTTCTTATTTCTTCTAGACGAAGAGCACACATATAAATTATTATTTTTTAGTAGTATGGGAAACTTCAATCAAAATTGGGTGATTCTTCATTAATCTATTGGTTGCCATCTTCTCAAAACCAAACAAAGGAATCAAAACTAATTAACATCAAAATCACTAATTAATAACTTTTCACTTTATTCCCCTTAATTTCTTCTCTTTCTTTTTTCCTTTACAGATCAGACTCCAATAATTTACATATGTTTGTGTATTGAAGTAGTTGTATAAGAGAAACCATGGATGTATCTTAATAAATATCTATTTATATAAGTAACTGACAAAGAATAAATATGTGCAAAAATGGAAACACTGATTTCTCACCTTCCATCTCCTTATAAGGAAATGAAAAAGGGACTTTCTAAGAGTCACTTATCGTATCAACCATAAATATTATTGTCACAACCCAATATATGGCATTGTATATATAAGATTAAAATTATTGTTTATTTACATAGTATGTGTTGAATCCTTTTAGTTTATTCATATGTTACGTCTTTTATGAAAAATTATGGTTCCATCACTAATCGCAGCGTGGACCACTTCCAATATCCTAAAGTACTTAGACTTAACTTGTATAAATACATCTCCCTGGTTCTTCCCATCCACGTCAATTCTGAACCCTGGCCTATTTATACAACTCGGGCAGGGCAATTAAACTTATAGATAAATTCTCTTGTTAGAATTTCTAGCTCTACCACTACTTACACCGTGCAGCACTAGCAGTTGAAGCTGCCAGCATGATCTAAACTTCCCTTTTTAGTTCAAATATGATATGAGGAAAGATCAGATCATCTGGCAGCCTCACCTGTTGATGCCATCACGAATTATTAATCAGATATTCTTTGTTTTCAAGAAACCTTCCTTCCATTTTGTTTGATCTTGTCCGTTTCATTATCTAATCCAAAATATCACAGAAGAATTCAGACATGTTTATCAATTGGTCCACACATCATCAGAACTTGATATTGATGAAACTTGTAAGTAGGATTTTTATATCAAAGTTATGATTATAGAAAAGAAACGTAAGTTCTCGATTATGCTGATTCTTTCTGTGCACAGCTACAAAGATTAGAAACTAAAGCTCTCAAAAACCAATACAGATAAAGATCACCCCACATCACATTCTTAATTCCTTGGTAACAATACAGATGCTCTTCCAGTACTTCTTCCCTAAGTAGAGTAAAAATTCTAAATGCCTAGACACATTCTCAAATATAAAGTTTGTAAACAGATGTGTCAGCTTAATACACACAAACTTTGGCAGCCACTGCATTGAAAACTGATAGTGTCATGATAAACAGTGTCATACAGGCATCAACAAGCCACATACCAACTAAATGAAAACATCAATAAATTCATTACATCAGATAAGTTATTCTAATCAAACACAACCAACAGTGCCCTGTCATTAGTCAACCCAGATAAAGAGGAAAAAAACATAAGCACAGGCGATGTTATTAGTCAAGATACATCTAAGATAACACAGGAGAATTTCACTCTTTGGTGGTTTTGTTTATGAGGGACTTGTGAATGTGAGGGATGACACCACCACCAGCAATGGTACCTTTGATGAGGGTGTCAAGTTCCTCATCTCCACGAATGGCCAGTTGCAAGTGCCTGGGAGTGATTCTCTTCACTTTAAGATCCTTGCTTGCATTACCAGCTAATTCAAGAACCTCTGCAGTCAGGTACTCCAGAATTGCAGCAGAGTAAACAGCTGCTGTTGCTCCAACCCTGCCATGGGCAGAGGTTCTGGTCTTGAGCTGACGGTGAATTCTTCCCACTGGAAACTAAAATCCCCCCAAATATGTCAAAACAATTATATCAAAATAGTAGGAGGGTTCTGGAGAAAAGAAAAAACCATAAATCATTCTAGAGAGTTTAAATGTTATGCACTTTTTACAGCTAATAGATCAAAAAATGATGCCACCCCTAAAAATATTTGATGAATCCAAAAAATTCAAGGTCCCAAAAGAGTAAGATGCATCCTAGTTTGTTTTTTATGTGTGCATTTTCGAAGTGTCTGCAACGCCAGCGCCAGTCGCATCCTATGCCATAGTATATGGCTTGGAATGAGACACCTTTTTATGGTAATTCACTTTGTTGCAATTATACATTGTTGAGGCCATGTTTATGATCATAAGATGCTGATCTTCAGATATTCCCTGACTGGATTTAAGACCTACTATAATGTTAATTACATCCATAAGCTTATTGATTAAAACATTGAAGAAGATTATATTTGCTTATGGAACAAATATTTTGTTCTCAATTAGCTAATGGAGGTTATGCCTTTTTCATTAAAGCTCATGTTTTATTTGCACCTCACACTTAAAGCGCCAATGAACCTTAGAGCATTTTGAGTTTTTTGCTTCCTTTTGATAGCATTGGTGTTGTGGTGTGTGTAATTTGCTGATAACGTGGTATTGTTTGATAAAACGTGCAATGGAGTTAACAATAGCCTAGAACTTTTGGAGACAGATCTTAGAGTCTAAAAGTTCAGGTTAAGCAAGACTTGGAGACGAGTACAAATTCAATAACAGACCTTAGATTACTTGGAGTGCAAATTCAATGACAACGCACGAGACGGATGTGGAAGTGAAGATTGATGCACAAATCATACCAATAAGAACAAGCTCCAAGTATCTTAGGTCCATAACACAAGAAGACAAAGATACTAATGATGATGGCATACATCATATTATAGTGAGCTGGGTAATAGAGGCTTGCATACAAGGTATTGTGTGATAAGAATGTACCACCAAGACTTGAGAGGTGGTCAATATTTGAATGTATAAAAGAAGACGATGATGAAATGGATGTGAGTAGAAATGAAATTATACAAAACAAGGCAATAATGGGTATAGCAAAAGTTGGGAGAGGTAAAGGTGGACTGAAGAACTAAGGATAATTGATTAGACAGGATAGAAAGGTACATAGATCAAGAAGTAGAGTAATCGGTTAGTAGTCCCACTATATGTGGGAGAGTCAGGGCTAGCCTCATCTCCTCTCTTTCTATTGGTACAAGTAGTAGTTAGTAACGGCATAGTTTCTTAATCTCCAATTTGTGCTACTATCTCAAGTTTTATTTGCTTGGTGTTTTGCCAATGGTCTATTAGATAAAGCCTCCCTACCCAGTAACCACAAAGGTAAAAATAAGTTATGCTTACTTCCTACCTTCACCTCACCGTGGGACTACATTGACTATGCTATTGTTGGTGGTGGTGTCATCATATTTTGGGTAGATCATATAGTCAAACACTTTAAACTGTCATTTCAGATTTAATAAAAATCAAACAAGATCTGCTCTTAATAAAGACCAAAAGTATGTATTACCTGCAGACCCGCACGAGATGAACGAGAGATTGGCTTTTTCTTGTCTTTCTCCTTGTTGGCAGCCGCTGCAGCTGTTGTCTTCCCCGCCACTAGCCCTTTCCCTCCTTTTCCTGCCATTTTCCTTATTTCAAAACTACACCAACACAGTAAAAGCCAGTTATCAGTTCCTCAATTTAGTCTTCAATCTCACAAGGGAAAAAGAAACTCACCTATATTCAACTTCTAAACATCATGGTTACAAAAATCTCAAACTATAGACCGTGTAAACTGTTGAAAACACGTTAATTTTCAAAATCGATTGAAAGAAAACTACTTATGACTGACTACACAGAAAGACTTAAATTCATAGATCGGCCTTTAGCGTCACCTGATTTTCTGCTAAATTTTCCCAGAAATGCAATAAAACTGATAAGATGAGAGATTCGGGAAGACGAAAGTACCTTTGTTTTGTTTGTATTGTGTGTAGATCTGTAAAACTGTTTGATTTATTGCCCAACTCTTTTTGGTGGGAATTCTGAAATTTTTTACTTTCTTTTCAATTTCGAATTTTCGTTAAATTACTAGTTTACCCTCAATGATTGGGCTTGACAAATGGTTAGTAAACCTATGGCCCAAATCCAACCACGTACATGTCCTTTTCATTTAGATTTAGAAATTGTTTTTTGTTTTTCAAAAATTATGCAAATGTAAACTCGAGATAAATTATACTTTTGAATTATTTTACATTTTGGTCTAATGATTGTTTTGCTCCTACTGTTTTCAATCTTAATACTCTATTAGATTGTCAACTAACGCACGTCATAATTTTATATTATAAGAATGTGGTTTAATATTTTCTTATTAGATTTTTTGTTTGTTCCGAAGAAAGATTATGATAATTTAAAGTGTCCTTAAATTATACTCTCTCTGTCCCTAATTACTTGTTCACTTTTGAATTGGAACACCTATTAACAAAACAATTATTGACATAGGAAGTTTACTATTTTACTCTTATTAATTATGAAGTAGATGAATTAAAAAATTAAGATTTTCAAAAAAATTTACCTTTTTCAAAGTAATTAATTGAGGGTATAATAGGTTAAAAAAAAATGTCATTTCTTGATTTGTCAAAATGGACAAGTAATTAGAGACAGCTAAAAAAGAAGTGGACAAGTAATTAGGGACATAGTAAGAAAGAAAACATTTATTAAACAGATGTCCCAAAATGGGATATTGGATGAAATCCAAACAGACGTGGTAAATAATTTTTTACTACTCTCCTTTGATCATTTTTACTTGTCCACTTTGAACTAAACAATAATTTTGATACAATATACATATAACTAATGTAGTTTTAGGTCTTGAAAATGATTTGAAAATAAAATACTCACATGATTAATATTGAGGGTAAAACATGAAAAAAAATAAAAAAAATTAATATGCAAAAAGTGAAAATATGTTTTTAATATGGACAAGTAGAAATGAACAACAAGAGTATATTTTAGCAAAAATGACAAATATCACTTCTTAAAAATTATTGTTTTTTCATTGAAATTTTCCACCGAAAAATGTTCAATTGTTATTCCTAATACTCTATATTTTACACGAAAAATTCTAGTATTTCAATGAGAATCTGTTTTTCATAATGAGTATTTTTCCTAGTGAGCAAGTTGCCTAGTTCAATCAGAATGAAAATTAGAAAATCATATTTTATAACATAAATTTCCTATTAATTTGTAGTGAAAAAGACAACGATTATAATTAGAACTTAGTACATCATATAATTTATTTTTGCTTACAAATTTTGTAAAGTCAACACACTTAGGTAGGAGATAAATATTATGGTCGGATATATTAAAAATATCAAAGTGAAGATAGAAAATTGGAGGCCAACATATGTTTTCAGCATCGTACACCTGCATGTATTAATTATTAGACTAGTATTAATGTAGTTGTTGTGTGCACATCATAGTAGTTGGTTCCTCTTGATATGAAATAAAATCAAAACAATTTAGTAGTAATTATCAACAGAAAATTTGTGAGTTAAATATCTTATTAATGATGACTCAATTTTATTATGGAAGGACAATGATAAAATAAAGTTACGTTGATTTAGGTGGTTGGAAATAGTCATGGGCTGGTGCATTGATGTCCAAATCGAGATCAATTAGAGCATCACTCTCTTCTTTCCATGGATTTTTCATGTCATTCGTATCGATGTTTCTTATTGTACGCCAAATCACACTGCTACATTTAAAACCCGACCCGAAAGCCATTTGCCATATTTTATCACCTTTCTTTATTCTTCCCTTAGCCTCTGCATAAGCCAATATGTACCAAATTGAGCTACTAGAAGTATTCCCAAATCTTCTCAATGAAATTTTCGAAGCTTCCATAGCTAAATCACTAAATCCCAATTTTTTCTGCAACTGATTCAGTACTGGTAACCCTCCCACGTGTGGAAGAAAATGATCAATTTTTGTGAAATTTGGTACGTACTTTTTTCGTCTCATGATGAAATTTTTCAAAAAAAAGAAGTTTTTCAGATAAGGGAAGGATAAATGGAGCTAGTGAAGTAAGGTTGGTTTCTATGGCATGAGTTGCCGCAATTAAGAGATCTTTAGTTATGGATACTCCAATGAGACCATGGTCGTCTTCTTCTAGGAAAACTGATTTATATGAACGATCTGAACTTGCTCCATGACAATGAACATCATGTAGGAGCTCGTACTTGCATGAATTTCTATGTGATGGATGATTAGAGAGTAGAATCGCGGCTCCCCCTACGCGAAAAGTGCAATTTGGTATTATCTTGGATTGATCGTTGCCGAGGTAGCAACAGTGTGAAGTGTTCTCTGTACTTAAAATTAGAGCATATGTGCTTTCATGCACCTGTTGCACAAATGTAAATGAGAAGAATTAGAATTTATGTATTATTGACTATGTAAAAGTAAACAAATTTATATAACTATATTTCATTTTTCTATAATAAACATTAGTAGTATTAATTAGTTATCATAAATAGATGATGTGTCTTTGGACATGAAGGAAAGTGAGCTAGCGTTGTGTTGAGTAACAAAAATGACTCAAATCTCACCTGAAGCAATTGATTTGCAAGACGGACGGCCAATAATCCAGCAGTGCAACCCATTCCACCAAGATTATAGCTTAAAACATTCTCATTCATTTTATAATGATTCACTATCATACAAGACAGGGATGGAACTGGATCAAAAACAGAACAATTCACAATCAGTATACCAACATCTTTTGGATCAATTTTTGTCTTTTCAAACAGTATATCCAATGCTCCAAACATAACATCTTGGGCTTCTTTTAGTGAAGTCTCCAAACATAAATTTGGGGAGTTTGTAACCAAAGTCTTTGGCAAATAAGTGGAGTCACCAAGTCCAACTTTGTCCATAGCCATTCTCATTTTATCCAACAATTCTTCAGAGTAATTCCCCATTGACTTGGCTATTTCTAGTGATTTTTCTTTGGTGCACATTTGTGAGGCAAGGGGCTTGTAACATGCAAAATCTATCAAGAAAACTTTTTGTGAACCCTTCTTTATGAAATTAATCCTCAAACCCCCTATGAAAATTAATACCAAAAATATTAACCACATGATGGTAGGGAATTCTAGGATTGATTGACAATACACAATTTGAATGAAAATGGATGTATGCCAAATGATTTATTGTACTACTACTTATATAGGAGTTTGGTTATCAACTACCCTTTCAAGCATTTATTTATAGAATAAGGTTAGTAGGTATACAAACACCATTTGATTTTTTCTATATAAATAAATATGTAAGTAGGTATGTATTTTTAATAACAATGTGATATTTGTAATTTATGCATGTATCTACCTAGTATTGTACCCTAGGAGTTTGAAGATAGAAAGTTGGAGTCCACTATATGTTTACACTGCTGGAGTACTATATAGTAGCTGAGGAAATAAATATTTTGGACTTTTTTGGTTAGACAGGTAGTTCTGACATGGAAGCAAAATATTTGACCTACCTATCATTAAATTCCATACCTTTTATTTCACTTTTTCATTTAACCACCACTTGAAAAAATAACTTTTTTTTCCTCATTGTTTAAGAAAGTAAAAATAATAATTGAATCTTATAATAGTAAATTAAATATATATAAAATATATTAAGATGTTATTTAAATTTTGTGGCATTAAACATGCATGTCGGAAAAATTGAAATTAAAAAATTATTACAGTCTTTTTGAGATAAACTAAAAAGAAAATCAAGATAAACAAATGAAAGCAAAGCAGGTAACTAGGAAAAGTATCCTTTATTTATATTTTTAAGATATAATCACTTTTTTTTATTGAATATTTCCCTTATCATTTCTTTTCAAAAATTGAAAAACACCCACCTCTCTTCAAATTGGCAAAAAGAAGATAATCACCATATCTTGAGCAAAGATTGTTGGTTTTAGCCCAACAAATGAGCTTTAAGTTCCACAGAATTTCAAGCCCATTTAGCTTTGGATAAATCACGTAAAAATGTAATACTAAGAAAATATTTATTATTTATGGCAATATACTGTAATATTTCTAACTAAATATAGCAATTTTTTTAAATTAAAAAAATTGTACAGTGAAATTTTATCTGTCTTCTTTTCTTTTTTTTTTTTGTCTATCTTCACCTCTTTCTCTGGCATTTTTTGTCTTCCTTCTCTTCTTCTTTTTATTGTTCTTCTTCATTCAAATTTTCATTTAAAACTATCTTCAAATCAATTTTTACCCATATTTCGCGATTTTAATCCAAAAATACAAAGAGAAGAGGAATAGATAGATCAAAATAAATTTGTATAAAATCATGTGCTCAAACAGGAATCTCAAAACTCTAAAATTACAACAACAAGAGTTCACCATTGATGGTCATTATAAAAATTCAAATTTGAATTCATTATTTGAGTTTTAAGAATTTGAGGTTAGCTTGAATAGGTTGTTCCTACAAATAATTGAAAATGTCGTTTGAAGTTTATATCTCAATTTTAAGAGAGTGGTTAAGTTTAGAATTGATTTTAGGAGAAATATTAGATTGTATCGCAATTGATTTTATTTATTCGATACAGTTTATAACGTTACAGTTTTGTAAACTTCATCTTTTTCGATAGACAAACTTTCACTGTACAATTTTTTTAATTCCAAAAAATTATTGTATTTAGTTAGAAATATTATATTGCCATAGTTGATAAATATTTTTTTCATATTTGCATATTTATATGATTTACCCTACATTTTTTTCATGACTTTTGATGTATTAGTCCAATCAATTTTATTTTTTTAATTACGGAAAAATGTTAACAAAGAGACATACTTGGTCCGTTTGGCCATGCGATATGGTATCATGATATGAAATCATGATACGGTATCATAATATGGAATCATGATACGGTATCATAATATGGAATTATGAGATGAAATTGAAGTTTTGTTTAGACATGCGATATATAATTTTTGTGTTGTATATTTTCTCATAAACATAAACAAAAAATTATAAAATCACATAATACATTTTTACAAAACTATTTGTTCTCCACTTAAGTAATTGTTTCATCTAACTTTAATTCAATAAAAAAAATTGAACATAAATTGTAGTGTAAGTCTCTAATATAATCCTCCCAAATAGTATGGACAATTTCCTCACGTTGAACTTACATTTCTCGATCATGTGACTGAGAAGACGAACCAACATTGTTACTTTGAGCCATTTGTTGGTCAATATCATCCGCAACTATATTTTCATGCTCATAGACCATAAATATTTCATCAGTCATTTGGTATTCTCACAAATTTATTACTCAACAATCGGTTGGTTTGGGTTAAAGTGACTATATGTTGGTGAAAATAATAAATTTTATATCGATAAGGATAATAAATTTTAAAAAGTAATGATGTGATTATAAATTTTATTTACATATGAAATAAATGGTTAGTAAATATAAATGTGGGGTTCTTTTAACAAAATATAAACTTGTGAATCAATTTTTGTATTAAAATATCTCAAATAATGATATGGAATTTCCATATCATGGTTTTTGGAGAATATGGAATCACATCTCATGATATGAAAACATGAGATGGAATCAACGTAAAATCGCATGTCCAAATGTTGATTCCATCTCACGATTTCATATCGTGATATGGTATCGCATGGCCAAACGCCTACTTAAAATGAAATATAGCGATGTGATAAATTAACAGATTGGAAAATTATATCAATAACTTTTTAAATAAATAAATATATATATATATAGACTACAGTAAAGTATTTTATTTTGCTCTCAAAATTTATGCATGCATTCACTAACGCTCAATATATAATCACAGAATCAGGGGTGGATTTAAGAAGGATAATGAGGTGTCACGTAACACTGCCTCCTCGAAAAAATTTACTAAAGTGTATGTACGATTGAAAGGGAAGAGCAGATAAAAGGAATATATACCACGAGGTGACACTCCTTAAGGAAAAGTTGCGCATAGCTGAGTTGTCAATGCTTTGAAATTTTAGAGCTGAGGTTGCGGGTTCAAACCTGCGTCCCCTCTCTTTATATAATTTTTTTGTTTTTTACCCTTCTTTCCCACGTATTTTAAGTGACACCGCTTACGAAATCTTTATACAATTTTTTGTTTTTTCCCCTTCTTTCTGACTTACAATTTTTTTTGTTTTTTACCCTTCTTTTTCACGTATTTTAGGTGACACCGCTTACAAAATCTTTATACAATTTTTTGTTTATTTCCCTTTTTTCTCACTTACGAAAAATTCTGCGTACGCCACTGCACAAAATATATTACGTACTAATTTCTTTATCCAATTTGTATGATATCTTTTAAATTTTAGAATTCATCCTATCTGAATTTACAATTAAAATTTAACGATTTAACTTTGGAAATTGAAATAATAAATTGGTTAACCTTGGTCCAACTTAGAAGCAAAGTCATCTTAATTTCTTCTCAATAAAATGTCTTTTAGGATTTGTTTCATTAAGAATAAGTTATTTTAGAATTAAAGATTATTCCACTATATATATATAATATATAAAATAACTTATTCAATCATTAGATAAATAATGTCAAGACTAACTATTAGTACCTTAAATAAAAAAGACAATAGTATAATCTTATATCTTATCCTAAAATTAGTACCTCAAATGGAACAACTTGTATTTGGGCGGCAAGAATCTCCAATTTTGCTGTTTTGTGAAACCCCAGAAGAATACCAAGAAAAGATAGTGGATGATCCTTAACCTGCACCCTCCGACATTCGCTTCTTCTTTTTCCTATCATCCCACGCTTCTTTTTTTCAAAAAGACTTCTTCTTTTTTTCTTTAAATGTTGTTTTTTACCTCTACCCAACATCAAGAATGAAGCTTTTTCATGGAATCACTCTTTTCTCCTTCATTTTATGTGTTTTGGTACCTGGGTCTTTCTCCTTTGATAATTTTCATCAACCGTAAGCATTTGTACTTAATTTTGTGCATGTATTTAATTTTAAAGTTCCTTATGATCTTCTTGAAGTGCCTTATTGTATGTATAATACACTTTTAAAAAATGGGCCACTAATGTTTGTTGAGCATGAAATGCTTCAAAGTTTAGTAGGTTGTTTTATTTATTTCGGCATTTTTTGTTTTGGAGGAACTGTCTATGCATGTTGTCTCATCAAACTTCACTTTGTCTGTTTTGTTTCAGCATTTTCTACATATAGAGATAATTGTTTTTGCTATCTTTGTATTGTTGCTTCATGCCTTTCTGATGTTTCTAGATATTGCTATTGACAGGTTTCCTATTGTAGAGCCTGATTCTGGTCACACAAAACTTCGCCTTGCGAGAGAAGGACTTGAGGCAATAGAGAGGATAACAACACCCATTGCAGCTGTCGCTGTAAGTCTTGCATTATCTTTTTGTTTCAGCACGAATAAATTATTATGTGACAAAAAGATATTTGAAATTTGATGGCACTGGCTCAATATGTTTATGCAGATGCATTTTGTTAAACAGCTATACTTGTTATCTAAATTTCCTGTTGCAACTATCTCTTGCAGGTGACTGGTCCATACCGTTCAGGAAAATCGTTCCTCCTTAATCAGCTGCTTTCCCTCTCTTGTAATGAAGGTGAATCCTCAAAACTTGCATTTAAGTTCACAATTGTGCTTTTACTTGTTAGATTACTGTTTTCGTGCATTTTCATAAGCGATTGATTTATGAAGCACTATGCTTACAGGTTTTGGTGTTGGGCATATGCGTGATACTAAGACAAAAGGTGTGTATGCTGGGGCTGTCGGTACTTAGGAGATGTAGACATTATTTAACATTCCATTTCCCTCTTCTTCCAGGAATATGGGTTTGGGGTACTCCAATAGAGTTGGACATCAATGGAGTTACAACTTCTGTTTTCTACCTTGACACTGAAGGTTTTGAAAGTGTTGGAAAGTCAAATGTATATGATGATCGGTAATATGGAAGTCATGAGAGAATATATTTCCACAATAATTTTATTTTTGTTAAAGAACATTTCCACAATAATGTGTGACTAGTCATGTTTTCTATTCTTTGTTGTTCAGGATTTTTTCCCTTGCAACTGTTCTGAGTTCCGTGCTTATATATAATCTACCTGAGATGGTTTGTTACTCTGTTTATGACTTTTTACTCTCTTTATTCTCAAATGTTTATGTTATATTTTACTTGTATCAACAACAGATGTCTTTTAGTTTTTCATGTTCTATTGCAGCAGAAAAAAGAACTAGCTGTTGGTTATCCATGAATGTTGAGTGATTGAATAAGGATAGATGCGAGTTGTTTCTGTTGAGAACAGTTTATAAATAGAAGTACTCATCTAGAGTCTCCTTCAAGCTCTGTTGCATTTGGCAATATATAAATTGGTTGAGTTAGATATACATTTCTTTGTTATAAAGAGTGTGTTAGCTGATGCAAAATCATATCTGCTACGGAGTATTATGCAAATTGTTCTATTCATGATTCATGTATTTCACGTGTGCGGCCAGCACATATGCATGCAAAAGTTAACATAATAATTGCCTGTACTAAGCAGTTTGTGCTCGATATATTCTTGTCTAATATATAGATTGAACACTGGTAACTTATCCTAATATGGTTCAGGTTGTGACTCTATGGGCGGCAGCTTATATAGTACTCGCATATTGGCCTACAAGCAAGAGCGACTTCCTTAATTGTGTTTGTTTTGTGTTTTAGATCCGTGAAGCTGACATATCCCGACTATCATTTGCCGTTGAACTTGCTGAAGAGTTCTATGGAAGGTTCAATTCTAACCAGTTGTTTCAAAAGTTTCTAGTTTCACATAGGACTTTTTGTGTTCTAAGTTATTCACAGAAGATTCTTTTCTTACCCTGTTGTTTCATCCATGTTTATCGCTCTCCCTGGAACCCAGAGTGAAGGTAAGCATATATCTTTGATTTATTTCAACTCAACAAAAAGGGACAAAGAAATAAAGGAAGAAACAGATCCTTAATTAACAAGAAAAGTGACATGTTTATGAGGTTGCTGTCGTGTAGGGGCAAGACGTTGCTTTCGAACCAGCAAAACTCCTATGGCTTATCCAGCGTGATTTCCTACGTAAGTAGAGAAAAAGATGCCATATATGTTCATAACTGCATTCATTAATGCGAATGTCGTGTATTTATGGAATATAATCTCTGATTGCAGAAATTACCTAAAACTTTAAACATATGTTTAGGTACTAAGCACTCTGTTATAGTATGGTCATTTTTCCTCTGACTAGCACCGAGGTGCCTTTTGTTGGTCTCCTATTCCTTCTCTTGGAAAATGTCTAACCTTGTATTATTAACAGAAGGAAAATCTGTGCAAGAAATGGTCAACGAAGCTCTACGACGAGTCCCTAATAGTGATGGTTGGTTAGCTTATCTTTATTTGGACATATAGTAACTTTGGAATCTATTGAATAGTTGATTATGGTTTACACTTTTTGTTTCTGCAGGTGACAAAAATATTGATAAGGTACCTTTATGGATTGCATTATGCAAATTATAAAGATACTTGCATAGATAGATATATTTTACTTGTTGCTGTTCATTATGTCAGGTGAATCAGATTCGAGATTCATTAGCAGTAATGGGCGACAATAGCACAGCCTTTAGCTTACCACAAGTATGACTTACCTTTGCTATGCATCAATCTTTTCTTCTTGATTTTGTAATGCACAACTTGCTGCAATGACAATAGTTGACTTGTATTTGATTAAATATCTTCTTCTTCTTCATTGTTAATGCACGCTGAGGATATTGTAGCAAACTTGATTTCTTGTCAGTTAAGCGTTTTTCCTATTAGAACTTGGAATGATGAATCACCACTCTTAGCTCTTCTGCAGCCTCATCTTCAACGTACAAAGCTTTGTGACATGAAAGATGTTGAACTGGATCCTGATTATGTCAAGAAGAGGGAGCAATTGAAAGAAGTTGTTGCATCTATCGTTCGTCCAAAGATTGTCCAGGGTAAATTTCTCAATGGGAAGGAGTTCGTATTGTTCCTTGAGCAGGTGTTAAATCTCTTATCTGTCCTGGTTTTAGTTTAACTGCTTTTGGAGAGAACTGATGAGATTGATTAATATTTTTCTCTTTAATGGTAAATTGGTATTAGATACTTGACGCCTTGAATCAAGGAGAGATTCCATCTACGGGCTCCCTTGTGGAGGTTTTCAACAAGGGTATTCTAGAGCGGTGTTTAAAACTGTACACTGAGCAGATGGCTAAAGTGGTTTTACCAATGCAAGGGGAGTCTTTACAGAAAGCTCATGAAGAGCAGAGAGACACAACAATGAAAGTTTTTGATGAACAGCTTTTTGGTCGTCGCCATGCAATGAAATCAGTCGATCAATTGGAAGAGGAGATTGAAAAGGTTAAAAATTTCCAGTAGCAAACATAGTTTTAATTATACATTTCTACAAATTTTACTTAATTCCATGTATTTGCAGGTGTATAAGAATATCAAGTTGGCAAATGAATATCAGTCCTCAACGCTGTGCGAGGCGTTGTATACTAGATGCGAGGACAAAATGGATGAACTTCAGGCCCTCAGACTTCCTTCAATGGCCAAATTCAACACTGGCTTCATCCTATGCAACCAAAGTTTTGAAAGAGAATGCGTTGGACCTTCTAAAAGCAACTATGAACAGCGGATGATCAAGGTTTTCGCGCACTTAATTACTTCTTAGCTCTTCCTTGCTTTTTATCATAAAGATAATTTCTTATATAGCCTAGTGAGTGAAAAAAATAGAAACAAAATCAATTAAGTAGGATGTGCAACTGAATCCAGAACCGAACCATCAATGGAAACTTTACCATCCGTAGAGAATCTAGAGGTGCAGTAACTTCAGACAACTACAAAGAATTACCTTTCCTACAGAAAGACAAAAAGTCACTTCATGAATGAATTTTTTTGTATTACTGTCTTCAGTTGTTGTGTTTAATTAATGTAACCTACTCTAAACAGTGTATTTGTCTGTATCTTTTTGATTATGCAGATGTTGGGAAAGTCAAAATCTCTATTCATCAAGGAATATAATCAGAGACTGTTCAACTGGCTGGTAGTTTTCTCACTTGTCATGGTGGTGTTAGGGCGGTTCGTTATAAAGTTCTTTCTGGTTGAGATTGGTGCATGGATACTCTTTATCTTCTTAGAAACGTATACGAGGATGTTTTGGTCTGCTGAGTCGCTTTACTACAATCCAGTCTGGCATAATTTTCTGGCAACTTGGGAAACACTTGTGTATAATCCTATTCTTGATTTGGACAGGTAACATAAAGTCATTACCTTTTTCTAGCAACTTGGCAAACACTTTCTCATTTTGTGCTTTCATTCTAGCTACCCTTAAAGACATGAACTTGCATGTTTGAGACCACAAAGTTTTTAAGGATGCTTTTTCCTTAAACTTTGTGTCTAGTCAAACACTGCAATATAAATATCAACTAGTGTTAATTTACCAGTTGATTAGACTTGGAAATGAGAACATTGTAAAAGTTTCATTTGTTTGGTGTTGCAGATGGGCAATTCCCATTTGTGTGATAGCTGCAATATTTGTGTTTTATTGGCGATGTTACGGGAGAATGCAACATGGTCCTAGGTGGTCGTTACCGGTGTACAGCAATCGTAAAGATCAGCGAAGATCAGAGTAATTGAATGGTTTTCATTTTTATTACAAAGTCGGAGGCAGGCAGACTATGTATGTATATATATATATATGCAAAAAAAGGGAAGTGGAAATATACTTTATACGTAACTGTACAGATGATTGGCAGAACACCTCAACAGGTCATGAACTTTGTTGTCACAGTTGAAGATGTTGTAATTCTATTACTTACTAATATTCAATATCTCTTACTCTTACAAATTACAATACAAATATGCAAAAAGCTTCTACTTCCCTCTAACTTGTAATTTTTGTTTTGTGCTTCTTACTCTAGTTTTCCTCTGCATTTTGTTAACCTGTTTTTGAACCTTCTCCCTAAACTTCAAACTTCAAAGTGGATATTCATGAGAGAATCTCAATGAATACTTGTCATCAAATTCACTATTAGAAAAATGTGTATTTTCAATCGACGTTCTTATTAAAATGCTAGATTTCGACCAAAGAACTTTTTATATACTAGTGAAAATTGATTTGGACAACACATCACCTGTCTTTTTATGCCTAACAACATTTAAATGTGGCTCCATAAGAACTTTGTATATTGAATTCTAGATCAATTTTGTTTGTGTTATATATACCAGTGAAATTTGTATTAGCACAAGAAGCCTAATAAATTTTTTACTATAAATCTAAGCTCCAAAATGGGAAATAAGAATTCGATCTTTGACTCAATCTACTTACTTTTGTAATCTAAGGCATGTTAATCATTATTTGGCCATACAAAACTATGAAACGAATACATACATAACCAAACCCCTAAAAATCGATAAAATTAGAATCTAATCATTGAAAGAAGAATGAAAAAAAGAAGTAATCTCTACAAATTTGGATACAATTTCATGAAAAATACCAGACTTGTAAATTCCATATACAAGTATGTTTTCAAACTCAATATTTGTATAAACCAATTCAACTTGTCTTATCTTTAGAATCCTTTTCCCTCCAAGCACATGATTTTCAATGTTCAC
Organism: Solanum gracilifrons; assembly: GCA_029582605.1. Taxonomy (NCBI): domain Eukaryota; kingdom Viridiplantae; phylum Streptophyta; class Magnoliopsida; order Solanales; family Solanaceae; genus Solanum; species Solanum gracilifrons. The sequence goes on from JAJOOH010022866.1 coordinate 36,535, forward strand.
ATTTCTAGCTAAGCAAAGAGTCATGTTCATAAAAGTATTCTTGAATTTGTTCCAAAACTTCGATGATATAATTGTTCTTTTTTTGGTTCTTCTTCATTATTAGGAAAAAAAAAGTAGCAAAAATTAATAAACTTGCTACTTCTCTAGTATTCAATTTAGCAATTAACAATGAGTATATAACTTATGATATTGCACTAACAATCATATCTTTGGTCCGCATATATTTATATAATCATATATCCTTTTTGAAAATACACAATAAATTCTTCAAATTAAAATAAAAACTTTATGTACAAGAAGAGATGATCAAACTTTACTTTCTCTATACACTCAAAAAACTGTTATACAAAAACTGAAGAACCTAAAGCTTCGGTTAGGATTTTCGATATGGATAAATCCAATATGAATAGAGTTAGATATACATTTCAAAACTCGAGATCAAACACACGGATGATATGATCTGAATTCTGATCAATCTATAGGCTTGCTAAGCCTTTAGCTTCAGATCCTTTCATAATTCTCAGCCTTTTGCAGGAATTAATGAACATATCCCAAGGTACATCACCAGCAAGCATCCAATCACCATCTTTGTCTTCATAAGTTGGTACATAATTACATCCATTGTATCCTTCTGTTTCTGAATAATTTTATAAATTAAAAAAATCGTAAGACTCTGACTAAATGCAGATCTAAAACAAATTTAATAATATATATGTTAAAACTTACCAATAGAGCACTTGAACATGTTCTCTAAAGCCTTGAGTAATTGTGGATAACTTTTGTAAATATTAAGATCAATTTTCCTTAAATAAGCCGCACCATCCATGCTCACTTTAACGTAGCTCGCTTCTAAAATGTTCTTTCGATATGATCGAACAGGTGGCCATCCAATAACTTGTGCTCTGAAATAAGTCATAACAAAAAAAAATTGTTAATATTAGCAACAAAAAAAGATATAGATTAATTTAATTAAGAATAAGTATTTCGTAACTACTTACTTTGGTGGTGGTTCATCATTGCTGTTCATATGTGATGAAGTTCTTTTGTTGCTAATTTTGGTAGTAGAAGTAGAAGATGATGGCTCTGTTCCAGGTAGGCCTAATCTTAGCTCTGTTCCAGCCATTTCCATTTCTTCAAATTTGATGATATGATCTACGGCGACGACGGTGAGTTTCCGATGAAAGCTGAAATATTTCCGGTGAAGAAAATGCTAGTTTCCTTGTGAATGATGAAGGAAAAAGAGGGAATGATACTCTTATTTTTATAGAGGAGACATCATTTATTCTCTTTGTGCATGAATTTCATAACATGGCAAAATCACGCCCCTTCAACCCACGCGCTTCTAACAAATCAATTATAGATATTTGAATTTAAAAGATTATCTGGACGTATGATAAAAAGTACTCCCTCTGTCCCAATTTATATGACTCACTTTCCTTTTTAGTCTGTCCCAAAAAGAATGACACATTTCTATTTTAAGTAACAATTTGCCTATGAAATGTCTTTTTTATCCTTAATGAAATGATTTACAACCACACAAATTTCTATCATTCATTTT